>JACEGR010007510.1:0-48340 GCA_014170235.1 Listronotus bonariensis
ACTAAGATGGTACCTACAAAGAAGCACAAATTGACAACAATCATATTTACTTCTAATAAATCATTCTTTATTGTTAGCTTTTGTTACAATTAAAAATTTTGGTTTTAATTGTTTTATCGTTTTTGTAACACGCGAAATACGAATAACAATTAAAATCGCATCATTTTAAATTCATAAAAAGTGTGAAAGTTTTTTTAATCTTGTTACACCAAACATAATGAATCAATTAAATTGGACAATTTAGACAATGTAATGTAATTTTGAAGAATGCATCACATTCACACATTTACATTTCGCTTTTTTGATTTAAAATAAAATTAATTGTCCATTAAATTAAAATATACGTAATAGAATTAAAACAAATAGTTTTAATACACGAATAAAATATGTATATATAGAAGGGACAGTTTAAAAATGTAAATTCGATGCTCTTTGATAACAAAAAAATCACAAAAAAGTTTAAAGCAAATAAATCGGCATGCTTGTCTTCGCGGCCGCCTTTGCTATATTTCTTTTATGATATGCCGGTTGATGCAGCTGGTCATCGCACTATGGGATAGAAGTTAATTTTTTGATCAAAATTCTGAAACTTATCAATCTAACTTAAAATGAGGTGCTTTTTTCTGGAAAAATATTATAAATTATTACAAATGCTTTGTGGGAACCTAAAACTTATTATATGTTATTATAAATTTACACCCCCTTTACATAATTATTTTTTATTGTACAAAATAAACTACAATGTCAGCTTGTTTGGTTAATTCGGTAGTATTCTAATCAGTAATCCGATAATTATTATCTAATATGATATACAGGGTACGACAATAGGTATGATTTTTTTAAATGGAATACCCTGAATATTATATCTCCACCAAAAAATCTTTTAAAATGCTTTAAAAAAATACTACATTTGATGTGTCTATCTCAATTAGTTTCGGAAATATGACCATCCAAATCTGAAAATTGTAAATTATTCTTAGAAGCGTAATAGAGATACATTTTTACAACTTTCTTTATTTTTTAACGTATAAAATAAATAAAATACCCCGTTTTGTTGGGTAGATTCTGTAGAATCCATATCTTTCATAAGAATGCTTTTATCTTTCAGGATATGCAGTGTAGGACAAAACACATTAATTTTTAAAATGGAAAACCTTGTAAATTATAAAAAATCTTGTATCTGTCCTTACACTCAGAAGTAGCAAAAAGTAGGAAGGCAATTGTAAGTTCAAAAACTAATAAAGAAAAAGGTAAAAAAATCTTTGACAAAAGTAGCGAGACTTCGCGAGACTGCATCGGAAACACAACAATAGCTCTTATTATTTAAACTCTTTTACTTTTTTATTAAATAAGGCTAATAATAAAGTACAAAGTTTCCAAAAAACCCTTTTTATAATTTCTAAACGTCGCTTCTCTTCTCCGAAGTTTATTTAACGAAGAAAAACTTAACGGAGCCGAAAGCCCCAAGGGTGGTTCGACGAAGAGAATAATGATAATAAATAATTTTATTAAAGCCTCGGGTAAACTACACAGACGTCCGAAGTTAACGACCTACCGAGTCTATATCATCTTCTTTCTCTCTCTATTCGATATAGATATCTTCGTTTATTAGCTATGTCCGTCTCTGTCTAGCGTAGTGTCTCTGGTATAGTAATTAAAGCCGTAATTATTAATGTAATTAGTATGAACTTGGTGTGTTGCGTCCTTGATCTAATGTGAGAAAAAATGTGTTTTAAATGATTATGAGGTGTTAAATTAAATTCTAAGTAGTACAGAGGGAAAAGCGTCAATGTCCTTTAAATCTGGGTAAAACATTATTATTAAAATACATTTTGTTTTTGCGATGATGGGATTAAAGCTTTAAAAAATTATAAAATATTCCTAGACGCTCCCTTTCCAGACTTTAAATACAGGATGTTTACTAATTAACGATACACAAAGAAACCACCTCGGAAATCACACATTCTTATGCCAAAATATTAAAATTTTAAGTAAGTATGGCAAAAGTAGTACGATGTCGCTTTGCTAATACAATTACCATCAGCAATTGATAGCACTCGTAGCCAAAGAAAGGATCTAAATCTCTTCCATCTAACTATAGACCAATTTCAATTCTCTCAGTTCTTTGTAAAGTAATGGAAAAACTAATTAATTCACAAATTCTAAAGTACTTAGAAAAACACAAAATTTTGCATGAGAGGCAGTATGGATTTCGCCACAAAAGATCTACAACAGATCTTCTTTCCTTCGTTTCACACTGCTGGAATAAGTATCTTGAGTTTCTAGGTGAGTCCCAGATCGTTGCTCTTGATATATCCAAAGCTTTTGACCAGGTCTGGCATGCCGCACTTCGTAATAAACTTCCCTCCTGTGGTCTTTCAACTAAACTCTGTACTTGGCTCTCTAGTTATCTATCTGATCGTCGTATATCAGTGATTGTGGACGGCCATTCTTCAAGCTTTTACCAAGTAAATGCTGGATACCCTCAGGGCTCAGTTCTGGCACCAACATTGTTCCTTTTTCACATTAATGACCTTCTCTCGTCCACAACTAATTCCATTCATAGTTTCGCCGACGATAGTACCCTTCACTCCAGTTTTCAGGTTCCTAAACCCATCACTAAACCTGACTTGGAAAACAAACGCAGAGCGATGCAGATATCTCTTTCACAGAATCTTAATTTAATATTGGATTGGGGCGCCAAAAATCTCGTCTATTTTAATGCATTCAAAACACAATCATGTTCCTTGTCGCGAAAAGAGTCATCAAATACTCATTTTCTACTTATGAGCGGCCAAGTTTTACAGAGCAAAGACACCTTCAATCTTGTGGGCGTCACATTTGAAAGTAACCTTAACTACACATTGTATCTATATAGCCACGGCAGCCTCAAAAAAGCTTGGATTTCTCTTTTGAGCCAAAAAATAATTCTTTTCTTCTAATTTATACACTTTATATGTGTCCCAAATCCGACCTCCCTTGGAATATTGTTCTCATATCTGGGGCATGGCATCCCCCACAACCCTAAGCATTCTTGATTTCATTCAAAGAAGAGCTATTCGTCTCATTAATGATCCTTCACTTACAGAAAGGCTTCCCCGTCTTGCCCATCGTCGGGCAGTCGGGGGATTTATCGCTTTTCTATAGGTACTTCCATGGCTTCTGCTCTGAAGAATTGTCCAGTATAGTTCCTCCACTCACGGTTCTCACCAGAAAAACTCGTGGTTCCGCGCGTATACATCCCTATACGGTCCAACTGGACAGGCTCCCGAACTTCTCACTTTGTTCGTTCTTTTATCCCTAGAGTTTCTAGAATGTGGAACCTGTTGCCCGCGGAGGTCTTTCCTTCCCCCAAATCTTTAAGTATTTAAGTCCCGTGTCAACAAACTCCCTCTTACCTCGTTTAAGACACCCACGGTACGTTAGTATTAAGGCTTTTAGCCTTCGTGGTTTGTCCAAAGATAGAAAAAGAAATAAGAGGAGATTTTGCGCAGAAAATGATGACGTCGGTGGCTTCTTTACTAAACGCGCGGACCCTACATATTATTAATCTCGATTTATTAGGAAACAACCTCAATTTAATTAGTTCTAATCTCTAAACTAAATAAAACATTAATGGAATGCAATTGTAAATATTTCATATTTTATCAATGTTGACTAACTTGTCGACATTTTCTTTACATAAAACATCGAGTAATTAGATACGATTTTTTTTACGTGCATCAAAAAATACATCATTATCTCTTGAAAAGCTTTTATGGAGATAAGAGACTAGATTAAAGGATTAAAAATAATAATATGGCGTAATTAACGATAGTAGCTAAAATAATTTGAGAAATAAAGATATATAATAAGTATCCTTATATAAAAATACAAAATCGGTAATTATTTTAAAATTATACATTGAATAATTAATAGTTTAAAAAAACTAAAAAACACGCTTTATATGCAACCGAACTAAAAATTAGAAAATAATTTTTCATCAAAAAAAATATTGTCACTTCATAGTAAAAAGCGTGGGGTGCATTTTACTATTTTTTCATAACTTTTCCATCATAGATATTGGCAAATATAATAATTATAACATTTAATATATTAAGCACCCCACGCTTTTTACTATGAAGTGACAATATTTTTTTTAATGAAAAATTATTTTCTAATTTTTTAGTTCGGTTGCATATAAAAGCGTGTTTTTTTAGTTTTTTTAAACTATTAATTATTTTTCATTTTTTAGTTCGTTATATCAATTAATTCTTTAAAAATAAATGTCTCAGTTTATTCACTAAAAAGTTTTTGTTCGCCATTTTGTCAAGATTAGCAAAAGTTTTTCAGATTGTACTTTCTGGAAATACCCTAATATAAAATTTGAGTAAAACTGACTCAGATCGAATCTTGAACATAGCCGGTGGTTGGTACCACTGGGACGTACAGGTGACAAATGACACTTGGTGAAAATAACCAGCCCCTTTTTATTAGTTCTGTGCCCTAGTAGTATCAAATCTCGGTCAAAACTGGAGGTTGTCTAACTTTCGAAACAATTACCCAATTTGCATAAATAAGACAAATATTTTTTAAAATATTACCTTTTTTAAACTAAAAAGAAATTTACTCATAAATGTTTTTTTCTAAATATGAGTTTACTTTAGTTTACTTCACCTTAAGTGATATTTTAATGCAGTTTGCTCAATCTCCACTTTCCAGTCTCTATGTCCTAATCTAACATTCGGTACTAAGTATGGTACCTAACACTCAATAAAGGCCTCTCTTTAGAAAGTATAAATGGAAGATGGTATAAAAGGTTTATTGGTTATAGGTTATGTGATTTAGGGAACTATTTTGCTTACGAATGATTATTCTGTGTTCGTGAGAACCATGTTAATTATTGATTTGCGTTCTTCCACTTCAACTAAAGTGAATGCTTTGGTTTTTAATAGCCTAGTTATCTGATGTTTTCAACTTTAATTATCGACATCAAAGGTATTTTTAGGTTATGTTATGACTGAATGACTGCTGAATTTTGTCAGATGTCAGTTGGTAATACATATTTTGTTTTGATGACCGCCTGTTTTAAAAAACAAGTGAAGGTTATTCGTTCGTTAAAAAAACAGATGAAGGTTATACGCTCCCTGAACGAATACGTTCAGCGAACGAATGAGTTCAATTTAGCAGAATTGAGCCCCTGTCCCCAACCCGTCGGCAAATGTTGTCAAGTTCGATTATTCAATTTCAATTGTCTAATCTGGCGCATCCGCCAGAACGTACGATTTTTCACTTTTCCGGTTTTCCTGGAAAATGCTGGAACTTAACGGGATACTGTTTTTTAAATTATTGCATCTTCATCGGTCCTTGATACGTGTGCAAAGTTTCAAAGAAATCGAATAGCTGGAAGTTGGTTAAAATTAGGCTCAAAGATTCCGTTACATAGATAGATAGATGGATAGTTACAACCCAAGTTAATAAAAAGCGTGTTAAAAATACAAAATCGGTAATTATTTTAAAATTATAGATTGTAATAATTAAAAATAGTTAGTTGTGATACGAAAGAGAGAAGCAATGGTCATTGAAAGAAGCAGCTGTATATTTTGAAAATGAGGTTTTTTGCATCAGGGTGCAACTTACCCTAGGAACGGCCCTGCCAACAGGTAGGGTAGGAGCGGGGCTAGTTGAGCAGTTTTCACTTGATCGGTTATAGCTCCTCAAAAATAAGTCTTAATGGCTTATAATGCATACTGATGGATTAGCAATGTATCCCTTATTAATAGTGTCCATAGTAATTTCTTTCTAATAAGTCAAATTTAGGAGCTGCATCTATTTTAATGTAGATAGTCAGTATGCCCAACGTACCCCATAGGTGAGGTAAGTTGAGCAAGGGTATGGGGCTAGTGGAGCACTTAGAAAGTATAGTCAAATCATGGCTTAAATGTTAGATACGTTTACAATAAAAATACATTTTGACAATTTGCTTTTTATATTTATAATCTTATAGTGACAAAACAACAAATCTCATTAATAAAACAGCAACGTGCCTAGCTTGAACTATTGAATTTAATACCTATCAATTCATCTTCGTTTTTAAACTTTTTAGGCAGTTTTATTTTGCTTCTCTTGTAATGCCTTCTGTATCTGTTAAAATTGCAGCTTTTCTCTATCTTCTGTTTGATTTGGCTCCTTTTCTTGGGTATGGTCAAACCTATTTCCAGAGAAAATTTATAAGTTAGTTAGGTCAGGTCGTTTTCTTTGTTGCTTGTACAAAGTTCGGTTTGCAGCCTCTTTTAAATCCTGAGAAGACTCTAGTAGTCTTACTGTTATAAGTCCGTATCCTAAAAAAAAAAAAAACATTTCATACTTAAAACCGTGGGGTTAATTGGGCAACTGTAGCTCAACTAACCCCAACCTGAAATTTTTAAAGGAAATAGTAAATTTATTAGAAAACCGGTTAGAATTATATCCAAAATCTTTATATGTTACATAATTAAACTGCAAAAAATTTACTTAAGATTAACACTTACCTGATTGAGAACGGAATACATTTAACTATCACAGATAAAATTTTCCGGTTTGCAATTATTTTACTTTTTAATCACAAAATAAACAATGTGCACGGATACTTTTCTCGATCGCCGCGTCACCACTAGTGGTCGCACAATGAGTTCCCCTCCGCGCAACCCCTTCTTTATGCTATTTGATGCTTTCGCGTGCGGTCGGTAGTTTTTGAGATATTTTGATTGCCCAACTTACCTCTATGCTCAACTTAGCCCCGCCCTACCCTAGATATTAAATAAATAATTCAAGTGACACATCGATACAGTGCGTCGATATGTGGAAAAAAATACCAAAATTAATATTTTTATAACAACTTAATTGTATAATATGTGTAAGAACGTATTTAATGTACAAGGTAAGTAGAAAAAACCGTATCTTAGCAACCGTGAAATATAAATGAATCAAATTTTGTGCGTCATAGGGTAACTAAACATGGAGAATTCAAAAATTTGTACATTTGCAAAGGTTGGTCAAGTTTAAAGTTTTCTCTGTAGGTAAAGGGAATTTTAAAATTTTTAAATGAAAGCATACCCTATTTTTTATTGATTGTAACCAACTGCTTCTATTAACTTTTATTATGACTTGATATTATTGTTTATTTACTCCTGTCAATTTCGAGGAGACAACATCAGCGTTTTTCGAAATTATTATCACAAAACGGGTAGGTATGTCAATTATCTAGAAAACGATCCAACCAAACTTAGTACCGAGGTGAAACTGGACCTTCTTAATTCACGAGAATGACAATTTTTGTGACGTTTTCAAGATTCTTAAAAAAGTCAAGGAAAGAGAATAAAGAAAATGTAATTATAAAACATCGCAAATGCGTTTTCTAAATTTAAAAATGTCCAGTTACTCCCCTGTACTAATTTTGATAAATTTCGGTTTGGATCGTTTTTGAGATAGTTGACCATACCTGGTCGTTTCGGTATTCAATCAATAATATCAGGTCATAATAAAAGTTGAACAAGCAATTTATTACAATAGCAAAAACTAGGGTATTCCATTTAAAATTTTAAGGCTTTCCTAACCTACAAGGAAAACTATAAACTTGGCAACCGTGAAAATATAATTTTTATATTCTCGCATATCACTCCCTTGTAACAAAATTTGGTTCATTTATATTGTGACGGTTGCTGAAATAATCCACCGTTTCGGTTTTTTCTACTACCCCTGTATAATAATATTACATTATTAGCCTAGTTTACACCGGGAGAACCAAATTTTTAGTTCGAGGTCTAAATGACGTCACGCGTACTTTATTCACGGTAAACACTTTGAGTATTAAAATCGCTCACCCAATTCAGTCCTTCTCAAATGGGGGTGACCAAATATGAGATTTTCCTTGGTGTAAACACGTTGAAGTTTTTTAGTGGACCAAAAATGACAGCCTTGATCTTTGACAGTGGCTGCATTTCTGAGCGAAAAAGCTATCAATCTATCTATCTGGCTGCCTATGTAACGGAATCTTTGAGCCTAATTTTAACCAACTTCCAGCTATTCGATTTCTTTGAAACTTTGCACACGTATTAAGGAAACATGACAATGCAATAATCTGCAAACAGTATCCCGTTATCTTTTGGATCGCCAGGAAAAAAATTCCATTATATTATAAAAACAACACCTAGGTTGCCATCTGTTGGCAACATTTCAAACTTTGCTATTAAATGAAGAAGAAATTTTTTAGTGGGTTGCAATATGTTGGCAACGGTCCAAACATTGCCTGATTGCCATCTGTTGGCAAAATTTCAAACTTTGCTACTTAATGAAGAAGAAATTTTTTAGTGAGTTGCAATCTGTTGGAAAAATTTTAAAATTTGTTACTCTTGTTCATTAAAAAATTTTTTCGCCATTTTGTCAAGAGTAGCAGAAACTAAAAATGAAAAATAATTAATAGTTTAAAAAACTAAAAAACACGCTTTTATATGCAACCGAACTAAAAATTAGAAAATAATTTTTCATTAAAAAAATATTGTCATTTCATAGTAAAAAGCGTAAGTGATAAATATATTAAATGTTATAATTATTATATTTGCAAATATCTATGATGGAAAAGTTATGAAAAATAGTAAAATGCACCCCACGCTTTTTACTATGAAATGACAATATTTTTTTTAATGAAAATTATTTTCTAATTTTTAGTTCGGTTGCATATAAAAGCGTGTTTTTTTAGTTTTTTTAAACCGAGACAGTTTTAAAGATAAAAACGAGGTTAGGTTCTGTCATATGCTCAGCTGTCATTTAGGTACTAGGATTAAACGTGAATTAAATTGATCCATAAACTAAGTTGGTGTAAACACTCAGTGAACTAACAAAATAAGTCCTAGGTTTGGTCCATGACCTAATTGGTCTTCGCGGTGTAAACTAGGCTGATTCTGTATTAGCAGAGTATTATGCCCCGCTCAATTAGTAACAGAACAATTTTAGCGGCCGAGTAAATTATTTAACTTTGTATTAAGGAAGGTTTCATAATAATCGATTTATGTAGTCATCAAACAGAATGGATGAGTTTAAACAACAACTTGTCTCTAAGGCTCTCCGCACATGGGGTCGGTAAACAGCGACAAGAACGCGATTTTTACAGGCATCAACAGCACGTAAGCATATTAGAGGTCCGATCTCAGCAATCTGCTTCCCTTTAGTAAAAAAATGCACATAGAACCAAGTAAACCTTTAATATGTTATTTTTGTCTGGAAAATAATGTTCGGTAGTTTGCCCCGTCGTGGGGTCCGATTAGGGGAACATCGGCGCTCTCCTATCGACATATGATTTCATTACAATATAGTAAAAATTGACCATTAGGCCTCGTTTTCAGAACTACGTCGTAAGTCGCCAGCGACAATCCCCTCCGCCGTAGGGGAACAACATAATTATGCTCTGTCGCAACACCATAATTGTCGCTAGCGACACGTTTTTAAAAATTCAACTGGAAAGGCCGTCGCTGGCGACAAAAAGAGTGGGGGAAGCTCGTCAAAAATTCTTAGCTCCCATTGGTCCCTTCCCATTGTCGCTGGCGACGACATAGTTCTAGACTCTTTGTTTGACCTCCGGACAGTGCGGACGTGAGGACTACAAAGTTCTTCCCGAGTGGCGGCTAGAGGGTGTCGTATGAACGTGTTTTTACGTTCAGTAATCAAGGAAAGATTCACGCTAAATTGACGACATCTTTCTTCGGATCTAAGCGCTGTGAGCGAAGATTCCTATAAGCTGATGGTATCCTTTTTGGTGGTGAACACGAGGTATTTTTCAAAATGGCGGAAATCAGATGGGCGTGCCCTGGAAACTGTCAGTAGTGAAAGTGAAGGTTATGCATAACACCAGTAGCAGTCTTGGTTTGACAGCCGACAATTTATGCATTGCATCGATTGTTGAATTGTTTTGTTTTCTTTTGAAATTTCTGGTAGCTACGAACTCGATTATCCAGATTTTCCGCCGACGAAGCCCTGGGAAAGCATAGTCCGGAAGGGGGGAGAATGGTGGATTGGACCTGAAGAGACCAAAACCAAGAAAAAATAGAGAGAGAGAGAGACATAGTTCTGGAAAACAAGGCTTTAAACGTATGTTTGTCTCTGTACGGTTGTCGCCACTTCAAATACGAATATATGTGCGGAGTGCCTAAAAAATTCTAACTACAAATCTAAACATCAGCTAAAATCAGCCACGAAGATTATTTATTATCAGAACCACACCACTGGTGTAACCTCAACAATCATGAATCCATTCCGTTTACATTACTATCAACAGCTTGTTTGAATAGAATAACAAAAGGGTGGATGAATAAGACAAGATGTTCCGGGAGAATTAAAAGAAATTTTACAATTAAGTCATTTGTCGATGACTTGTAATTTAAAACCATCTTAAAGTAGAAAAATAGGAGAGAAATTTTTATGAAATGAAAACATTTCAGTGTGATACATTCATTTACGTTTATAATTAAACTTGTAACAGTAGAGATTGTTTACAAAGATTTTTTTCTTAAAGTAAAAATACGAGGGTTACTTGCTATTTTCCTTAACTATCTATCTGGCTGCCTATGTAACGGAATCTTTGAGCTCAATTTTAACCAACTTCCAGCTATTCGATTTCTTTGAAACTTTGCACACTTATTAATGACCCATGACAATGCAATAATCTGCAAACAGTATCCCTTTTGTTTTCTCCTTTTTTAATCGCCGTGGAAAATAATCCATTATATTATAAAAACAACACCTAGGATGCCATCTGTTGGAAAAATGTCAAACTTTGCTATTAAATGAAGAAGAAATTTTTTAGTGGATTGCAAAATGTTGGCAACGGTCCAAACATTGCCTGGATTGCCATCTGTTGGCAAAATTTGAAACTTTGCTACTTAATGAAGAAGAAATTTTTTAGTGAGTTGTAATCTTTTGCAAATTTTAAAATTTGCTACCATTGTCTCATTTCATAGGGGCTGGTTATTTTCTTTTTGCTGCTTAATTAAATAGTATGTTATAATTCACTGTTATATTAAGAATTTTGTGCAATATAACGAACTAAAAATGAAAAATAATTAATAGTTTAAAAACTCAAAAACACGCTTTTATATGCAACTCGAACTAAAATTGAAAAATAATTTTTCATTAAAAAAATATTTTCACTTCATAGTAAAAAGCGTGGGGTGCATTTTACTATTTTTCATAACTTTTCATCATAGATATTGGCAAATATAATAATATAACATTTAATATATAGCACCCCACGCTTACTATGAAGTGAAAATATTTTTTTTAATAAATTATTTTTTAATTTTTAGTTCGGTTGCATATAAAAGCGTGTTTTTTTAGTTTTTTAAACTATTAATTATTATTATTACAACCACATCTGGGGGATCAGTGTGAGTGGTTGGGAGCTGGCCAAGTTGTCAGTCCCTCTGTGTCCCTGATTTGGTGCCCCTCCGACTTCTATATCCAGCGTTTTTTTTTCCGAGAAGAGAGAACTGGGTGGTCAAGCGCGGCTTATGCGCTAATGTTCGGTCAATGACCTAACTACATACAATTTCCATTTTTTTTATCAAAACATATAGGAAGTAAGAACAGGTTGGGTAAAAATGTAAATCAGCTGCTCTTTGATAAGAAGAAAATTACGAAAGTTGTAAAGCAAGCAAATCGGCATGCTAATCTAGCGGCCGCCTTGCCATATTTCTGTGTTTATGCGCGGTTGATCTGACTGCTCAACATATGGGATAAGAAATTCATTTTTGGTCGAGGTCGAGAACTTACCAGTGCTAACTAAAATGGCGCTACTGGAAAAAATATTATAAATTATTACAAACAGCTTTGGAAACCTAGAAACTTATTAACCATATGTTATTATAGGTTTACAGCCCCCTTAGCTGTGTGTATTTTTGTACAAAATAGGCTAATATGTCGGCTGCTTTGGTTAATTCGGTGAGTATTCTGATCGGTAATCCCGATGATTGTTATCTCATATAATATGGTTCTAGGTATGATTTTTTTAAATGGAGACTGAATATTATACCCTGCTTTTAAAAAATGCTTACTTCTACATTTGATGTGTCTATCAGTACTGTCTCGGAACTCATATGCCATCCAGTGAATAATTTTAGAGTATTCTTAAGTTTTGTTGGGTAGGATCTTCTGCGTAGAATCCATATATCCTTTCATCAGAATGCTTTTATTCCTTTAGGATATGGTGTAGGACAAACACATATATTACAATTTTAAATGGAAAACCTTGCAAATCTGTCCCTTACAAGTCAGCAAGTAGCAACGTAGGAAGGCAATTGTAAGTACAAAACTCGATAAAGCAGAAAAGTGTAAAAAATCTGTGACCAAGTAGCGAGACTTCGGCGAGACTGCATCGGGAACACAACAATAGCTCTTATTATTTAAATTCCTTTTACGCTTTTAGTAAACAAGGCTAATAATAAACTACGTAGATTAAATGTTGTATATTTATGTTTACTGATGTACGATATGTATCCGACGAAAAATCCATAAATGACGAAAATAAATGTCAACATTGACACCTGTAACGAGACTGACATGGCACCACAGCTGGCAGACAGTCATTGCACTGCGAAAGACTGATGCAAAATAAACAAGTGTCAACTGAAGATTGACGATGAGCCGATGCCATCGAGACAATGCGAGATAGAATATCTTATTCGACAGATAGATAGCGTATGGAACGTCAGCGATGTGATGAGGAACGTATTACGACATGTTACTCATCATGCCTGGGACGATTCAGTGGTAATGCGCGTAAAGCATACGAGCAGCGGACAATCACGTGGATCAATCGGATGGTATTCAAATGCTTATCACGAGTGCAAAAGCATAAAGACCTCTCTGACCATGACGACATAACCGCACATTTATTTTGAAGACCGGTTTAAAAATAAAGCTACCTCAGTACTCCCTCAGAAGTGCTGTTGGGCAGGACGTGGATACGTAGTCGGTCAGTAGGCAATTGGCAAACAGAACCCTACCCTACTGCTATCAGTGACACCGGCTAGCACGAGCTATGCATATGCAAAATATTCTTCGAGAAATATATTTAGTAATTACCGAACATGAAAAATAGGCTTGAGATGAGTTTGCAAATATGGGACAGTTTGTTACAGACTTCACCATATCACCGCATTTTTACCCTGGGGTTTGGCATCAATTGAAATCGCAAACGCAGTTGGATTCAGCCAACATTATCACCAATAGTTTTGTATTGGAGCAGTCAGTCAGGGAAGCCGAGATATGAACAGTTCATTGAATATCCGCAGACGCCTTGCCTCACATGTACATTGCTTACAAAGCATTTACATATAGTTAACTGATTAAGTAGGATGATTTATAGTGACATCCGATTTGACTGGATCGGGTGCAAACAAACAATTTCAGCGGGGCTCGTTTTCGCTTGCAGACGCCTCACGCTCAGGTCGACCATGTGAAGCAGTTACTTCCCAGAAAACATATCTGCCGTCCAAAAAGCTATAGAAACAAACTGACGAATTACCTATCGACAGTTAGAAGAGACATTGAACATAAATTTAGCAACAACACACACGATCATACATGAGGCACTTGGGTTTAAGAAAAATTTGTACTCCTTGGGTTCCACACAGTTAACTCCTGAGCAGCAGACACAAAGTAGTGAATTGGCGTAAAAAATGATGTCAAATTCCAGGAGGGTAAATCTAAAGACATAGTGTCGATCGTCACGGGAGATGAAACTTATCTTTATTATTACGACGTCCGAACAAACAACAGAATAAGATATGGGTTCTCGAAGGTAAGAAACGCTCGACCAGTTCGCAAATCAAGACCTGTTAAAAAAATAATGATAGTTGTTTTCTTTGGTTTAGAGGAATAACTGAACGTGTTGTGCTTCGAGAACAGAAGACCGTAAATGCCTCTGGTACAGTACGGTATGCCTTTCAAAAGCTATAGAAAAGTTAAGAGTGATTCGCCCAAACTCGCAACTCGCTGCTGGTACGTTCATCATGACATGACCCCACCTCATCGAGCTGAACTTACCAGTCAATTTTTGACGAGATGCAGGCTTCAGGACTTTGGAACATCCGCCTTATAGCCCCGACTTGGCGCCGTGTGACTTTGGGTTGTTTTCCTTTGTCAAGAGCCAACTGAAAGGGACCAAAGTTTAAAACTGAAGGCGCGCTACTGGAGGCCTGGGATAAAATAACTGCGCTGAAATTTCCAAATGAAAAGTGGAAAGCTATTTTTCAGTGACTGGTTGGTTAGAATGGAAAAGTGTATGCAATGTGGTGAAAACTATTTTGAAAAATCAAATAAATGTACGTATATCTCAAAACTTTTCGAACACCCTACGTATATCCAAATTTTAGTTTTGAATAGATGCCAACTGAATCGCTTTTTTCATACGATGAGTGTATTTGTCATCTAGACAATTTTATCTTATTTTCACGAGAATTCCAACGAACGAAAATAAAACAACATGCTTAAAATGCCAATTTTGTTTTTGTCTTTTCTGAAAAGCCGAAAAATGCACCGAAATATTACTAAAAGTTAGAATAGTTTAACTTGTCATCGGCTGAAAAATTGCCAAATGTTCTTCGTGAAGACTGCATTTTTGGCAGAACTGGATGAGAAATATTTTACTGTGTTGTTTGTGGAAGTAAAATAGCATAAACATTTTAAAAAGAAAATTAAACCGATTTCAAAACAATTAAATAAAGTCACTAAAAAGTAAAAATAATGTAAGAAATAATAAAAGCAAGTCGGGGATTAACATATATGTTCAATGGTTTTTTTCTTTGGGTACACGCCCAAAATCGAAAACTGGGAACGTCACTATCTATGTAACGGAATCTTTGAGCCTAATTTTTTCCAACTTCCGGCTATTCGATTTCTTTGAAACTTTGCACACGTAGTAAGGACCCTTGACAATGCAGCCATCTGCCAGGCTTAGTGTCCCGTTATCCTGGTTTGGAGTCCTTGGGAAAAAAATTCCATTATATTGCCTCAAAACAACACCTGTGTTGCCATCTTTTGGCAACATCACCAAACTTTTCTCAGGGTTTAGCTACTCTGCTGACAAAAATGGCGAAGGGATTTTTAGTGAATAAACTGGAGCATTTTACATAGATACATACATAAATGCATATCGAACTAAAAAATGAAAAATAAATAATAGTTTAAAAAAAACTAAAAAACAGCAGCTTTTATACGCAGCGAACTAAAAATTAGAAAATAATTTTTTCATTAAAAAAAATATTGTCACTTCATAGTAAAAAAGCGTGGGGTGCATTTTACAATTTTTTTCATAACTTTTCACTTATAGATATTGGCAAAATATAATAGTTATAACATTTAATATATTAAGCACCCCACGGCTTTTTACTACTGAAGTGACAATATTTTTTTAATAGTAATGAACCGATTCTGAACCAGAACCGAACTGGTTTAGAATTGTTTTAAAGCATGTCTATTTTTTATTAGTTCGGAATTTTTATTTACCGCGAACGATTTTCTATACAGCTGAGGATGTATTCTAACCTAGCCTTTTGGTTAGGATTTTTATGGTTAAATTGGATACACACAAAAAAAATTAAATTCAAACAAAAAAGGTAAATTGTTATACTGTCGAAAGCCACTCGAGGAAGACGAGCGATTCTCTGCCTCCTCTCGTTTTTAACCTAACTATGTGTATTTAACTAAAGATAAAATTCAAACAAAAGAAATGGTAAAATCTTCTAATATTGTCTATATTTTTTAATTAAAAATCCTTTGTTTATATACGCTCAGAATCACAAAAATATTTAAAAAATATTCAACAGGTATATTAACCCGCATACAAAAAGTGGCAGAAACAAATAAACTGTAATACAACGGTTTATTTCTGTACCACAAAAACAGAAAACAGCTGACCATGTGGACAATGCGCATAAAATTACGAACTTGAATTCCAGGACTGCTAATCAGGTTACGGACCGGTAACAAACTGATTCCATTGTAACCCGCGAACACAGAACTGTTACTAAAAATTCAGGATTTTACTAACCGCGAACGCTGCTTTTTCACTGCGCATGCGAGTAGCATTTAGAGGCAGCTTTGCCGCACGAACAAACACGGCAGAGAGAGTAGAATAGGTCTAATACCTTCTCACTCGATCCTGACTTGGCTTTTTTGTGGAACCACTTTAGTAGTGCACTCATCCAAATTAAAAATAAACAATTTTTAAAATTGGTCCATAAACGCCGGAGTAATCCAAGATCGTTTGACTAGGTAAGGCCTGCCTCATTACGTCACATGTGCACCGCACTGCTGGTTCCTTGGCGCCAACATAGCAAACAAGGATGTCTAGACGGATAATACTATGAGGGCGAAAGAGCGCGATATACAATATTTAAAAATCAGCTAGAATAATCATTGTTAAATAATTTATTAATAGGAAATAAAGAAGTTACGGTAACTAACTGGAATTAACAGTATTTAAAAAGTATTTGTTTAATATTGACAAAACACACAAACTACACTGTTAAAAACTTCATTAAATAATGAGCAAAATACATATGTGACGTATGGTCCGCCATGTTGCAAGGCTTACGAGGCAACCTTACCTAGTCAAACGATCTTGGGAGTAATCGCGTAACATAAACACAAAAAAAACTACAGGCGAATTAAGAACCTCCTCCATTTTGAAGTCGGTTAAAAATTAAGAAACAGTGATCTGTGTATCAGTAAATACGTAGGGTGTTCGAAAAGTTTTGAGATATACGTACATTTATTTGATTTTTTCAAAATAATTTCCACCACATTGCATACACTTTTTCATTCTAACCAGCCAGTCACTAAAAATAGCTCTCCACTTTTCATTTAAAATTTCAGCGCATATTTTATCCCAAGCCTCCAGTAGCGCGTCTTCAGTTTAAAACTTTTCTCCTTTCAGTTGGCTGTTGACAAAGGAAACAATCCAAAGTCACACGGCGCCAAGTTGGGGCTATAAGGCGGATGTTCCAAAAGTCTCAAGCCTGCATCTGTCAAAAATTGACTGGTAAGTTCAGCTCGATGAGGTGGGGCATTGTCATAACGAAGGTACCAGCTAGCGAGTTGCGAGTTTCGGCGAATCACTCTCTTTTCTATAAGTTTTGAAAGGCATACTGTAGTGTACCAGAGAGCATTTACGGTCTTCTGTTCTCGGAGCACAACACGTTCAATTATTCCTTTTGAACCAAAGAAAACAACTATCATTATTTTTTTACAGATCTTGATTGCGAACTTCGGTCGGAGTTTCTTCACCTTCGAGAACCCATATCTTATTCTGTTGTTTAGTTGGAACGTCGTAATAATAAAGATAAGTTTCATCTCCCGTGACGATCGACACTATGTCTTTAGATTTACCTTCCTGGAATTTGGACATCATTTTTTTACACCAATTCACTCTTTGTGTCTGCTGCTCGGGAGTTAACTTGTGTGGAACCCAAAGAGTACAAATTTTTCTAAAACCCAACTGCTCATGTATGATCGTGTGTAATGTTGCTAAACTAATGTTCAATGTCTCTTCTAACAGTCGATAGGTAATTTGTCGGTTTGTTTCTATAGCTTCTTGGACGGCAGATATGTTTTCTGGGGTAAGTACTTCACACGGTCGACCTTAGCGTGAGGCGTCTTTAAGCGAAAACGAGCCCCGCTGAAATTGTTTGTACCATCTGTATATGGTCGCACGAGATGGATAGTCATCACCAAGTATAGGCTTCATTTCTTCTTAACACTGTTCTTGAGATTACCCACGTGAAAAGTTGTATTTTAAAATTGCACGGCACTCGATAGTCGTCCACGACGCCATTGCGCTAAAATCGCTAGACACGAATAGGTGCAAAACTAATAGTTTACTAATAACTATGTAGGACTACGACATGTCATGACATGTACAAACAAAAAACATCAATGTTACTTTCCTGCACCGTTTAGTTACAAAGTATCTCAAAACTTACTGAACACCCTACGTATGTTGTCAAATCGGTAAAATAAATAAATTAGAATTTTGCAAAAATATCTTATCATTTAAATAAATTCGTCTTTAGACATTTTTTGCATTAACAACTTTACTTTTAATACTGTACCTAACTAGGTAGTACATTAAAATTTATTCTTTGTTCTCTTATTTCACAAAGACAAAATTAATAAAAATCATTGTGGTTTATTACTAATTGCAAACTACGTAATGTCTTAGTAAACAAAATTAATGTAACTATTTGGAAACCATTTTATTACAATAAAAATTAAAATTTCATTTAAAAAAACATCAAGAGAAAGGCATTCCCTCGTCTCGACGAGACAAGGCGAGATGAGAGACTCAAATCTCTCGTGTTGGCTGCATCACTAAAGTCCGTTTTACAGTCGGCAAGTTCTTTCTGCAAATTTTATTGCAGCAACTTTCTTTCAACAATAAACTGGCTGCAAGTTTATTGCAGATTTGTTTTACAGTCGGCAATTCGCTTTTCAATATTGCAAATATAGGGCAAGGTACCAACGTGCAAAAATGTGAAAATAAAGTTAGAACCTAACCTAGCTATTGACCGGTATTTAGAATAGCTGTTAAAAATGAAAAAAATCAAACGAAAAAGAGCCACCGCGGCTACAATTTGCCTCATTTTTGTTGCCGCTACCCTGCTGGGGGATAAAAATTCAAGAAAAAAACCAAGAAGGTGGTGGTCACTCAACTAGTAACTTTGGGTGAGTGGTAGAGGATGTGTTATAAATTACGTACTGCAGAGATGGACTATACTCTATTTTTTTGCAAGAGAGAGTAATAAATCATTTAATTTTATGGCAATTCGCTTTCTATGTTAGTCCGAGTATAAATATTTTTCTTTAATTCTACCTGTAATGTACTGATAAGGCATCATAATTTTAGGCCGGCAAGACCCCGCTCTAAAATTCGTCAACCTCTTGGGTCAAATACAAAGAAATAACAGATGTTTATACCCGTATTTACGTGGGAATAATGTGATAAAAACCTTGACAGTGGCGGTGCGCTTGAGTTTATTTTTGGAAACTTACCCTTTTTAAACAGTTTAGGTAAAATGAAAATCTTGTTTCTTTTATATGTGTAAAAATTTATTTTAAAATTTATAGTATATCAATATTGTACAGTTGGTATAATTATAGTTAATAATAACCATTTTATTAAGAAAATAATACACATTAAAAATGCATAGTCAAAAAATAATTATTTAAAATATAATCTATACCTAATTAAATATGCTACATAATCTACATCTAGTTATTCACATTCTTCCATATCTGACATACTATCACTACTTGAGTCATATGAGTCTACTTGTATAATTAGAGGTTCAACAGTTGTATCTACTATTATATCTAAAGACCACATTTTATTTTCTACTTCTAATAGGCATGTTCGACACATTTTTTCCAGTTTTCTGGGGAAGCATTAGATATGGCAATTTGAAATAGTTTTTTTATATCTACTAGTTTAAACCTAGTATTATTTCTGGCTACTTCACCTTTCACTTGTGCCCATATAAGTTCTATGGGGTTTAGTTCGCAGTGATAAGGTGGCAGCCGATATACAGTTATATTTTGTTTCTTGGCTATTTCGTCAATTACAAAACGTGTGTACTTAGCTTTATTTGTGGCGACTTCACTTTTTACTAGCTGCAACAACTCTAGTTTAACACTATCTGTAGGATGTTCAATATTTTGCTGCATCAACCAGGATTGAATGTCTTTTTAAGCCAGCTTAAAGAGCATTTTGTACGCGCTTCCTGCCTCCGAATGCCTCTGTTCCAGACCGGAAAACAATTTTTAAATGGGTTGCTAACTTAAGGGCAACTGGTTCTTGACTTTCCTAAATCAAGACAGCGATCCGAGATGAAACTGCTGCTATTCCTCAAGATATGGTGATAAAAGTAATGCGGAACTTCTAGGAACGCTTTCGCATGTGTGTCGCTGCTAACGGCCGTCACTTACACGATATAATTTTGAAAACATAGTTAAAAAAACCTTAAAGTGTGCTCTTTTGAAAATAATAAAAGTTTAGCTTCATATTTTATAGTAGACTTTTTATTTGCTACCCAAATGTGGGAGTCCATTCTGCCGCACCCTGTATAATCGAATACGTTTTTAACAATCTGCTTTTCGTTTACAGTTAAATGGCCGAGACATGCGCGTTTCTGCGGAGAAGCCATTTTTACAATACTGTAATACTTTGAACAATACTTTAACAATTTATAACCACTCAGTTGCACATACGGAAAGATATTAAAGTATATATAAAATTTATAATCCTTATTTAACGCAATTCGGTGTATTTCTACCTGTTCTTTGCACAGAGACTGGTGCGCCTATGGTTTACAACCTTCTAACCGTCCCGAGACATTTTTATTACTATCTCTTGCAAAAAATGAAGTATAAGCTGCGACACTCATGACCCTCTATTTTTACGAATTGATAAGTAGTGATAAACAACAAGCAGGGTTGGAAAGTTTTGTCCCAAAGCTCCCCCCATGTGTGCCGTCTTAAACTGTTTATACGTCGTCTAAAAATAAAGACTTCTTTACGACATCTTTCATTTTCTCCTCTCTGCTCAAGGTGCCAGCAAAGGTGAACTTTCTCCCCTTATCATCTAACCTCGATCGATTTCGACTTCGAACTCGAAACATTGCAGGAAGCTCTGCAATTCAGTTTTTCAGCAGGAGCCGCCAGCCAAAGCCCCGTGAACTTTTTCTTGGCTGTCATTGAGCGAAAAATAAACTTCCATCTCTTAACGAGATTTAAGCGTTTCTCGAATGGCTAAACGACCGAATGACGATGATTTAAAATGGGAATTTGGTTTGGTTGTGGTTAGAGCGAGCTTTCCTAATAAGCGTTAAAAGAAATTAAAATCTAAAATAAAATGGAAATTTTAGAAAATAAAACTCTATAGGGTCGTTGATTTGATATATGTATGTATGTACGTATGTAACGGAATCTTTAAGCTTAGGTTTTCACCTCATGACTTCCGGCGATTCGATTTCTTTGAAACTTTGCACACGTATCAAGGACCCATGACAATGCAATAATCTGTAAACAGTATCCCGTTATCCTGATTAGGATCGCCAGGATAAATAAATTCCTTTATAGATTTCTCTGTAGGAGAGTAACAGAGAAGAGAGCTAGATGATCAGTGCATGCAGTTTCGGACGTACTTCAGCATAAGGCTGACAGAAACTTGTTCGAGGTAGTTGTGTTCTGAAACCCCATGCAACAGTCGAAGCTTTAAATGAAATGATTAGATTACGAAATAGTTCGTGAAACATTTCAATATCACATGTCCGCAGAAAACTAATTGATATATCGAACTAAAAATGAAAAATAAATAATAGTTTAAAAACTAAAAACACGCTTTTATATGAACCGAACTAAAAATTAGAAAATAATTTTTCATTACAAAGAGTTTGTATTACAGTAATAAAAGGTCAAACAATGAATCATAATTATATACCTCAAAATAGAATTATAATAAAATTTAAGATAATAACAGAATAATTCACTTCAGAATAAAAGCGTAAGTGCTTAATATATTAAATGTTATAATTATTTCATTTGTAAATATCCATACTCTTTGTTTTGACTGGACAGTGCGGACGTGGCGTAGAGGACTAAGCAAAGTTCTTCCGGGCGTGGCGGCTAGAGGTGCCGCGAGGACGTTTATACCTTCCTTCGGGGATCAAGGAAAGATTCACGCAAAAATTGACGGCATCTTTCTTCTGGATCTAAGCGCTGTGAGCGAAGATTCTATAAGCTGATGGTATCCTCTGTTTGGTGGTGAACACGAGGTATTTCTCAAAATGGCGGGAAATAGATGGGCGTGCCATGGAACTGTCAGTAGTGAAAGTGAAGGTTATACGTAACACCAGTAGCAGATCTTGGTTTGACAGCCGACAATTTATGCATTGCATCGATTGTTGAATTATTTTGTTTTCTTTTGGAATTTCTGGGAGCTACGAGCTCGATTATCCAGATTTTCCGCCGACGAAGCCCTGGAAAGCACAGTGCAGACTCGATAATCGAACTAATAAAAACCAAGGCGATTCGGATTAGCAAATATAATTCGGATTGGCAAGCATTCTTTTATTATGAAACGCAAAAAACAGTAATTAAGAATAAGTAACACTGAAAAATATATATAAAAAAGTAAGAAAATGTTAATTTCTAAAGTAATTTTAATTTTTGTTTGCTTTACACATCTATGATTTTCATAAGGATTTCTTTTCCTTTGAAATACAAGAATATCATTTAATGAAATATCATTTTATTCATTCATTTTAAACACAGGTTAAGGCTTTTTAGCTGCTTCTGCTGCCTTCTTAACAGTTTTGTTTTGATTATCTAATTCCAAGCCTTCATGCTCGTTAACTTCAGGTTCATCTCCATCTGCGGTAACGAGATCTTCATCATTTTCAACCCAATTAGGAACTTCCACGTTTGTTGAATTTGATTCTGCAAAACATTAAGCATTTCAGCAACATCTAAAAAATAAAGTTAAATAAAAAAATAACAACAACAACAAATATTTTATTTACCTTCCATATCTCCATCCAAAAAAAGTAGATTACGGCGTAATTCGCTTAGAGGAATTAGATCTTCAGCATCATATTCAATGTCTTCATCGTTATCGGACATAACTTTGTCCCAGCACTTCTAAGACTAAGAGCTTTTTCCCAAGCATTGCATAGTAGACTATGCTGCATCTTTTAGGTTAGAGTTTTTAACAGCGTTAACAACGCTGTCTTCGTTACTTGATAAATGTGGGCTGTAAAGGCTTTTTCGCGTGTCGTGGTTTTGCCAGTCTCGATAGCATTTTGATCCATAGGTCGCAAGATTGCCGCTTCTACATTCTGGCGGGAGGAACAATGTTGTAAATCTTCCATTTTCACTAGTCAATACTCTTCTGCTGTTCCACGGCTTGAGGCATTATCTATGATTAACAGCGCTTTTTCAGACAAATTGTGACTTGTATAAATGATTGATGAAACCAATCTATAAAACTCTTTGTAGTCACCCATGCATTAGCAGACGATTTATATTCAACAGGAATGTCTGCGTTTTGAATGCAACGGGTTTTTTGCCTTTCCTATCACTATCATTTTTAGTTATGTGACTCATCTGCATTGCAACAAACTAAAAATGTTACCCGTTCTTGCTTATTTTTCGACCTGGTGCGGTCTTCTCTTGGGAACGAACCAGCGTTCCAGCGGGAAAGTGCTGCACACCTGTTTAATGTAAATCCAGATATAAACAAAGGGTAATTGGGGGAATCCCTGAACATCTAGTCACAATTTCTATAGGAAATAGGCCTAAAACTACAGGTTGGGATTATCGAGTACAATGAAATTCGGATTACAGAGTACCAATGTATTGAAAATGCTTGTTCGGATACTGAAGAATTCGGATTATCGAATGTTCGGATTAATAATGTTTATATTTTTAGATCTCCATGCCAAAACGGGGCTACATGTCAATTTCAAAGACAAAGGCGAAATTAAAGAAAAGAGGGAGAAGTTTTTGACTGCGAAATATGGACATCATCAGATGAGTCTTATAAGAAAGCGGTTGGCGGTAGAGATGTGGCTGTACGAAGAACTAAAGAAACTTTATGAAACAAATGTAAGTAAATATGTATTAGCCTCAGTTGCGTGGTTTTTACTGTTTTTTCGAGAATTAAACACAAAATCTGTGGGTTTTAAGTACTACTTTTAAGAACTAATAACAAAAAAATATACCTATAAATAAAAATCACGTAAACAAGAGTTGTTAAAGTTTCTAAATAAATCGGGATGTTCAAATTTATAATTTTCGTTGTCATTGTCGTTAGTCTTCCTCTAAATTCCTTAGCTTATTTTAGGAAGAAAAGTTTAGATAAACATGTTTCCTGAACGTCTTAACTTTTGAGATACTGGGTGTTAAAATTTTCAAAAAACCAAAAAATTTACACAGTCAGTTGCGTACCGTTTTTGTTGGAAATATTCCTTCAGTTGCCTCTCGAGACGCCACTGGACTTATTTAATGTAATTAGGTTAGTGATAAATTACGGGCGTAATATGTAATTAATAATATTGCCAAATTTTAACAAAATTGAGTAAAGAATAGTTAGATTTTAAAAAAATATATGTTTTTTTTAAATTTAAACACCCTGTATCTCAAAAGTTAAGGCGTTTAGGACATATGTTCATAAAAACTTTTTTCCTAAAATAGGCTAAGGAAAGATACCCTGTATTTTTAGTCATCATTTAAATTACCCCCTGTATATTTTTATGATAGCAATATTTCCATTTTTTCGCTATTTTTGTGCCGCGATACCTTCCTAATGGTTAGTTCTGATTTTTGTCCCATGTTTATAAAGTAAACTACAAGAAATCACTTTTTAAAATTTTTCGTTTTAGAAACACCCTGTATATTCAATTTAACCTTTATATACGCAGAACCATAATTTTATCCTCCAAAAAACAACAACTTTATTACTATCACAGCCATAAAAAATATCAATTGACTCGATGAGGGCAGATGATGACGAGCTTCCTTAAGCGGAGAATAACTTGATGCCATATTTATCCAAGATAAGTGGTTGTATAGAGCTATGTATGTATGTATGTAACGGTAACTCTTTCAGCTTAATTTTCACCAACTTCAGCGATTCGATTTCTTTGAAACTTTGCACACGTATCAAGGACCTCACGACAATGCAACAGTCTGCAAAAACAGTATCCCGTTATCCTGATTAGGATCGCCAGGATAAATAAATTCCTTTATAGATTTTCTGTAGGAGAGTAACAGAGAAAGAGCTAGTGCGCGATCTGCGCATGCGTGCAGTTTCGGACGTACTCTCAGCATAAGGCTGACAGAAACTTGTTCAGATGGTTGCGTTCTGAAACCCCATGCAACAGTGAAGCTTTAAATGAAATGATTAGATTACGAAATAGTTCGTGAAACATTTCAATATCACATGTCCGCAGAAAACTAATTGATATATCGAACTAAAAAATGAAAAATAAATAATAGTTTAAAAAAACTAAAAAACACGCTTTTATATGCAACCGAACTAAAAATTAGAAAATAATTTTCATTACAAAGAGTTTGTATTACAGTAATAAAGGTCAAACAATGAATCATAATTATATACCTCAAAATAGAATTATAATAAAATTTAGATAATAACAGACACAAACAAAATGGAAAAGATATGATAAAAAGTTTCCAAAAAAATATAAAAGCTGCAACAACGCATTTGGACTTTATTTGTTCTAAATTTATTTTCGATCAAAATGAATGAAAAGACAGACTTCCACCCTTTATTGACATTTTCATTTGTATACAGGATGTTTCAAAATAATATGCTAAAGAAAAACTATTACACCATAAAAACACCTTGTGGTGATATACCACTATTAATAGATTTTTATACACATAAGAAAAAGTGCTCAATTGTATTTAAAATAGGAGAGTTAATGGGACTTCCTTATAAACCGGAAGTTATTTTGGTATTGTAATAATGCAGAAAAATGTCAATTTATGCTTTTATTATACTGTTAAATTTTACAAGATTTCTCTTAAAAACTAAGAAAAATATGGCAGGAACAAACATCCTGTGCCACCCGGTATAAGAAAAGCCACACGTCATTTAGACACCTTTACATCCTGTATAATCTATTATTCAGAAAAGCACAGCTGGCAATGTTAAACTATTATCAACTTCAAACCGAAATGTAAACATACTCAAAAACCTGCTTCCATATTTACGTTTATTTTAACTTGCAGCTTTTAATAGACGTTCAAAAATACTTTTAAAAACAATTCCCGGCAGATTATTTTCGTTCATTAGCTCTAAAACCAAAAAATAAAGCAATTTATGTATCAATTAGTCGGTCTTATTTAGTTTCAGATAGTCCAAATTATTCATTTAAACAGTTCCGCTTGGAAGACTGAAAATAAATATAGCACAATTTTATTTCATTTTATTTTGAAACGTTTTTTGGCTGGTTAATGTACGTATGCCAGTTGCGGAGAGGCGGGGAAAATTACAAAGATAGTTTATCGTCGAGTTATAGCACAAATTATCAGAATACCCAGATGCGAAACTAAGCGTGTTCGTTGAAATCTCTTACCACTATGGTATGGTATTTTTCAAGGTATAAGAAACTGACCTGACGTGAGGCGGCCTAATGCCATGCAATAAAGCTATAAAAGTATTGGCCGTGACAGGGTCGGGTCTCTCTACCTGATGACTTTATACCTGATAAATCCCTTTTTGTGGCCGAGTTGGGCGATGCCCTATTATATATTTTCTGAAATATTGTCAGTTATTATTATTAAAGTCTAGAGCGAAAGTGTTTTGAAGATGTCCAGTGCCAAAACCGTTTCAGGCAATAGCCGAAAGTGTTTGCCTGTCGAGGCAAAAGTAATTGTTAAAAGTGTTTATTTAAAGTTAGTAGAGCGAGGCCACGAAAAACATTTTTCATTAAAGGAAACATCAACTTTAACCGGCGTTCCTCAAAGTACAGTGTGGAAAATTGTGAATAATACTATTAAGCCTAGAAAAATGCGAAGAGACAGTGGTGCACCTAAATCTGTTGATGTATGCAATGAAGATCTAATCCGCCGGAAAATTTATCAGATGTACGAAGAGCAGAAAGTTCCAACATTATTATCGCTCTCAGCGAGGCTATCCGAGGATGATTGCGGCATAAGTTGTTCTACTACAACGTTGTGGCGCACTCTACGTCGTCTGGGGTTTTTATTTAAAAAAATAGACAAACGGCAAGTTATAATGGAATCACACCGCTTGCAACAACTTAGAATAGAATTTCTGGAAAAAATAAGTAAGGCTAGATCGGAAAATCGAACGATAATATACCTAGATGAGACATGGTATGATACCCATGACACACCAAGTAAAGGATGGACTGATAAATCAAAAAACTGTCACACTAAAGCTCCGTCAAATAAAGGCAAAAGAATAACAATTCTTCATGCGGGGTCAGAAAACGGCTGGGTACCAAATTGTTTATTCTTGGCAGCCAAAAACATTTCAGATTCCAGCTTAGATTACCACTGCGATACAACTGCTGAAGTTTTTGAGGACTGGTTTCAAAACAAATTATTACCGAATATACCACCAAAGAGCAGTATTGTGATGGATAATGCATCCTACCATAGTCGCCAGTTGAATAAAGTGCCAAGTTCCACCAGCAGAAAAAAGGAAATACAAGACTTTTTGTTCGACCGTGACATTTATTTCCATGAAAGTTATAATGTTAAACAATTGTTAGAGGTTTTAAAATGTTACAATTTCAAAAAGAATACGTTTGCGATAATATTGCAGAGGCAGCAGGTCACGAAATAATTCGGCTTCCGCCATATTACTGCATTTTCAATCCCATCGAGTTGATATGGCATCAACTTAAGTCTAATATACGCGCGCACAATCATACACCAACTTTAAATCCTAGTGTAATTATACTGATAAAAAAGTAAATCGAACGTGTAACCGCTGAAAATTGGAGAAACTGTACTGAACACGTTAAAAAAATTGAAAATTCTTATCGCTCTATGTATATGAATATAAATAGTCTAGAACCTGTAAAAGAATGATTATTAATTTGGAAGATAGTAGTGATAGCGAAATTGATTTAGAGTAAGATATGGGTGTGTTTTATTTTGTTCTTAAATGTAAGTATTATTTACTGTTAAAATATTATAGTACTACCTACTGTAAATTTTGGTTTGTTTATTTAATTTGTATAATGTATGTATATATAATGTAAGTACTATTTACTGTTAAAATATAGTATCACTGTAAATTTTGGTTTATTTAGTTCCCAACCAACTTTAAAATATTAAAAATAAAGAATAATTAATAAAATAAAAGAAAAAATAATTTACTTAGTGCTTTAACTTCTTCACCGGGTATAGTACGGCCCTGCACGGTAAACCCGAGAAGATTTATGGTTTTATTGCATTCCACGCCCAAGTCAAGTCAGTTTCTTATACCTTGAAAAATACTATACCTCCCACTGCGTGGTGGATATACATCCCACGATTTAGTATGTGACTTAATGCTCATCTAGGTGTCAGTTAGTCCCATACTTTCGTTGGTATAGAACGTGAGCATAAGTTAGTTAATTGTGTTTAGTTGTTTGTTAACTTTTATGTTTTTATTATTAAAGTGTTAGTATTATAGTGTCTTGTTAAATTTTTTTACCGTTTAATATGGGATATAAATGTGTATATTTATTCTGTTCCTCCATCACCGGGAGCGGATCACTTTTTAGATTCCCAATTTATTCCTATTATTTTAAGACGATTTAACATAAATACAAAGTTTTTACAAATTACTTAGACATGTTACTAAAGTTATTGATATTAATCAGTATGTGCCTAAACACAGGAAAATATTTTTTTATTTATAGCCGCACTGCCATTTAAAAGGCTATATTCAAGTTAAAAAAATAAGGTATATTTTCAGTATTTGAAAAAATCACATACTTCCAAATAAAAAAAAACAAATCAATTAGGTTTGGTTATTACTAAGGCAACATCTGAATTGCTTTAAAAGATTGCGTCGGGGTTTCTTTAGAAACTTGTGTTACTCGGCTTTCAATTATTTTGTTTCAATCCCCAGTTACACAAAACTTTTTAATACCCAATTAAGCTAAAAAACGGAATACCATTAATTAATTTAATAAGCAGTTTTTAGGCAAGGTTTTTTTAAATGGCTTTTTGTTAAACATTCTAAACCCCATTAGTTTAATCGTTTTTAAAAATGTTTTGTGCAACCAGGTATAGACATTTTATTACAGGTTGATCTAAACGTGACATCTACTAACAATATTTTACCGTTCAAAGAATGGGTAAAATTTTTAGTTTGTAAATTCCCAATTAGTGTATTATTCTTTTGTTCCGTTTTCACACATAACAAAAGCTGCATAATTAGTTACTATAAAAGTCTATCTCTCCTTAGCGCCTTGGTGCGGTTTAACCTTTACAAATTTAAAATATTACGATCCATACATTGGTGCAGATGTTCCATTTATTCTTTCTCAAGGTCATAGAAACAAGTAAGCGTAATTTGCCGCACTTTCGCATCTGTATATTCTGATAATTTGTGGTTATAGTGTAATTCCTTTAGTTGCAGCTTCCAACAGAAAAACTCGTAGTGCCACACGTATACATCCATACACGGTTCACCTGAAAAAGCCCCGATCTTCTCACTTTGTTCGTTCTTTTACCCCTAGAGTTTTTAGAATGTGGAACCTGCAGCCCGCGAAGGTCTTTCCTTCCCTCCAATATCTTCAGGTATTAAGTCCCGTGTCAACAAACTCCCTTTTATCTCGCTTAGTCGCCTAAGACACCCACCCACGGTACATTAGAATTTAGGCTTTTATGCATCTTATTTTTTTAATACGTAATAAGAAATTATAAAAATAAGTTTGGAAAAAATAGTAGTGACGTATTGTATTTTTAAAATATTGTTTTTAGCCTTTACCGCCCTGTATTTTAAAAGTTTTAGGACCTACGTTGCGTTTATTTAAAGCTATTCTTCTTAAAATCTACCCCTGGGATTCTTACGCTTCGGGGGTCAGCACACTATAATAACCGCTAAAACACTAAACATAAGCTGAAGACTATTTTTTTAAATTTTTTATTGCAAACTGCACCAAAAGCAACCTAAATATTACTAAAAATGTCATAATGCCCCAAAAGGGTTCAAAAAGTTACCGATAAGGGCACTAAATTACAATTGCAACGTTGCCAAGTCGCTTAATTTTAATTGGTAATCGGTTTCCGAAAGAAAAAGTATCAATAATGATTTATAGCCCTATCGATAATTTCCGATCACCTGGTTTTATCTTCAATATTTTTCCTCCCCCTTATTTCTAGGACTCAATTTCGATGGTTTTAACCTTATACATAAAACCCATACATACAGGGTGGACGCCGAGGTGGCCGAGAAACTTCGAATATGAATTCTATGACCAATTTTAAGCAAAAATAATTCTATTTACTTTTTGGAATTCTAACTGCCTGTGTGAATGGCAGTGGTGGCTATTCAGGTGTAGTAAGTGAAGTGCCACATCACCAAAAATAAATAAGAAAACATAAAAAACATATTACTATTATTCAATTCATTTTTCTCATTTTTATTCCTTATTTGTAAAATTCGCCATGGAAAATCTAGCAGATAAATTAACCGCTGGCTCGAGTCGCTTTCTCCGCTTTCGGCAACGCGACATCGCAATTTCAGCAAGTGTATTGCAAATATAAAACGAACCGAAGTATACACCGCATGCGGGGTTTTGTTTACACTTTGACGCTCCGTCGCCATGACAACGCTATACTTGCCGACGGCCAGAATCGCGGGTGGGAGTATCAGGTGTATTGCTTGGTAAATCGCTAGCCATAGCGCCTTTACACACTGACTGTTTAAGAGGCTATAAAATAAACATTATCCATTAGGTGGAGTGTACTTTTCCGCGGTGTATTTTTTAGTGCACGGGATTTTGATTATTAATTCTGCTTAGTGGAACGGAGTTTTCTTGTCTTAAGCGTTTAAAAACTTTCTTAAGAAACACTATATCCCAAGATAGACTTTCATCTTTGGCCAATATTTCAATTCAAAAGGAGCTTCTACAGGAACTGAGAAAAACTCAACCATTTTATGAAGATATGATAAATTTGCTGCAATAAAAAATAAAAGGATTGATTTGGGGTATAAAATTTAGGTAAGTTTAGATATTAAGACTTTTTACTTAGACTTTTCATAGTTAAGTATTTTTAATTTTGCTCAAATGGTGAATGCGCTTTTTCCCTTCCTTCACTACACCTGTTTTTAGACCCGAGGGGCGCACCGCACGCCCCCGGTGAGCCCTACAGAACACATGGTGGCCAGTTTAATCTTGGAACTTTTGAAAATGCAGAATTGTACAACTGTATTCTAAACATTTGTTAACTTTTTGTTAGTTCTTAGTTAGTTTAATTCCGGCTTTTTGTTTGTATGCTAATGTTTAAAAAAACTGTAGGTGTGTGTATCATAAAAGATTTTTTTCATTTGCCCCCCCACCTGAGATGCAGTTCTGGTTCCGCCCCTACTGTCAACGATGATAAATTACGAACAAACAATCATTGTTTCAACTCAAGGTGCTATTTATTAAGATACCTATGCAAACTAGTCGCAACAATGTTATTTTATTACTTTAAAATTTACGTCTTGGCAACTGCAAAAATTAAAAAAATTCTTTTAAATAAAAGTTGTCAAACATCTAGCTATCTCAATAGTTTTTGTTTGTCCGCCCATTTTACGAAAAACGTTCGACGAAAAACAAAATAAAAATTTCAGACGATACCATAAGAAAATTTCCCCAGGGAGGTTCGCGATACGACAAAAGGGCAAAGAACTGTTCGGCCTTCGTTTCGGGTTTTCCATTTTTTCTCGTACTAAAACAACAATATTTTCTCAAATACTGACGGGACGTCTTTTATTTTCCGTGGCTTGAATTTCTTGTATTGTGTAGTTTTGTGGCACGCTACATAAAAGCCTTTGCAGGGGTCCACTTTAATTCAGTTTGAAAATTTCCACGGTTTTCCGTGTTTTCCGGTAGGGTTAATAGAAAACTTTAGCTTTAGGAAAGAAAATGTTAAGCTTTTAAGCTTTGTGGAAACCCCTGAACGAAGACTTGAAATGTTTATTATTTCTTGTAAAAACTATTCTAAACATATCCACTTTGGCCAGATAAGGAATGTGTTGGGATAACGAGAAAATAAAGATAAACATTAAAAAAATAAAACTGACTTTAAAAAACTAACAAAACTCAATAAAACGTTAAAAACAATAAAAAAACATAAAAAGAAGTTGGTTAATAAGACATGATATTGCAGTATAAAAAGCTTATGTTTATTAAATTTATTAATATTGAGTAGTTTAGTTTTTCAAAATTGTATCGCCGGATGCCAATTTTAAATATAACAGCATCTGTGTATTACTTTCGGCTTAACCGGAATTGATATAAACTTACCCCTGTTGTGTTGCAACGTCACGAATCTATAATAAAATTTATACACGTATTTTTAGACTCCTGTATAACCTCGTTTGATTAAAATTAAAAATAAACTAATTTTCTGAAAAGCAAATATACATGAAAAAAAACTTGCAGTTTTACTGTTTTCTTTGACCTGCCTATTTATTTTCGTAAACAGTATACAATGTTTTTGTAACATGTCAGTTTTCTCCGTTACACAAAGGATCAAGGAATATTTTTTGTTAAAAGCGTTTTCTTGTTTAACCCAGTTTTTTATAAATAAAATTTAATATCTTAAGAGGGTAAATACGGGGTTTATGTTATTAGAAAAAAAGTGTCCTAAGATTGGTACAAAAGAAGGGATGGTAAAGGGTCAGCTCACATAACCACCTGCTCTCCCTTTAATTTTATACCCATATCCTTGCCGTTTTAATTTAGGGGTTGAAGTCACTAGCATTACCCTTTTTGCAATAGGGAATTTGTTTAAAAATTAAGGAGCAGTGAAGTAGTAAAGGAAACATAATTTCTTTGTTTTTCCTAGGTATAGAAGGAACAGTTTAAAAATGTAAATTCGGTGCTCTTTGATAAGAAAAAAATCACAAAAAAAAGTTTAAAGCAAATAAATCGGCATGCTTGACCTCACAGCCGCCTATATTTCTTTATGATATGCCGGTTGATGCAGCTGGTCATCGCACTATGGGATAAAAATTAATTTTTTGGTCAAAATTCTAAAACTTATCAATCTAACTTAAAATGAGGTGCTTTTTACTGGAAAAATATTATAAATTATTACAAATGCTTTTTAGAAACCTAAAACTTATTATATGTTATTATAAATTTACACCCCCTTATATACATTATTATTTTTTATTGTACAAAATAAACTAAAATGTCAGCTTGTTTGGTTAATTCGGTAGTATTCTAATCAGTAATCCGATGATTATTATCTCATATGATGAACAGGGTACGACAATAGGTATGATTTTTTAAATGGAATACCCTGAATATTATTTCACCACCAAAAAAATACTACATTTGATGTGTCTATCTCAATTAGTTTCGGAAATATGACCATCCAAATCTGAAAAATCATTTTAAATTATTCTTAGAAGCGTAATAGAGATACATCTTCCTTTTTTTAACGTATAAAATAAATAAAAAACTGTTTTGTTGGGTAGATTCTGTAGAATCTTATTCATATCATATCTTTCATCAGAATGCTTTTATCTTTAGGATATACAGTGTAGGACAAAACATATTAAATTTTAAAATGGAAAACCTTGTAAATTATAAAAAAATCTTGTATCTGTCCTTACACTCAGAAGTAGCAAAAAGTAGAAAGGCAATTGTAAGTACAAAAACTGATAAAGAAAAAGTAAAAAATCTTTGTGAACAGTAGCCAGACTTCGCTTGAGACTGCATCGCAACACACAATAATATCTTATTATTTAAACTCTACTACTTTTTTAGTAAACATGGCTAATAATAAACTAAGTAGATTAAATGTTTGTACTTATTTATGTTTACTTCAAAATACATTTTCAAGTTTCTTATTATCCCAATAGAAGTCGTCATATCATTTTATAATTTTTGCGTAGTTTGGAGTATCTACTTTGAAATACACAGCATGAGCCATTAAAATTTCAAAGTTGCTTTTGGCCAAAATAATGATTTCTATTCCATATGTATCGGCGTTGCTGTAGCGATAGCGGCGCCTTTATAAAATAGAACGTTGCAGGCGGCCTTTTTATGTGTTTTTGTATTATTTTTAGGGTACCGAATTTGCGCTTTTTTTTCTTACTATACCTGCGTTTAACTACCCAGCATGTATTTCAATAATTATCCATTGTTTAATTATAAAAAATGTGTAATCCGATACCTCAAGCCAAAATTTTAAGAAACAACAGACAATAAGTCCGGAACATATTTTAAGCATTACGCCATTATGCGTATTTTGGTTTGTGTTCAGCGAGCGTGTCCTGACACGGAGTGCTTCACCTCGTTTAATTCGAACATTTAAGTCAATGCCAGTGGCGTAAACATCGGCCCGTGATTATTACAAAAATGTTGTATTTATAGGTATGCCGAGAATTATTATGCGTTCATTGGTTTAATTGGAACCTTGAGCAAACCACTGGTCGTTAAAAAATTATGTTTTGCTTTTAAAAAAGATATTTTTTTGTTCGACATTACGAAATACCTTTTTCAAGAACATTGGGATGTCTAACGTATTCTGAATAAGGGATGTTTGGCAGGCACCTGTAACCGAGACTACAAAATTATTTAGCATTTTTCCAAATTTAATGTCAACAAAATCACTAACCCGCCCCTGTGTATGATATCACTGACATAAACTCACTGCACATAATTATAGCGATTAAGCACCGTGGCCAGAAGGGTCAATAGACCTCCAAGGAGGGTATCTGACGGCCTTGACACCTACTCGTCAGGATTTGCTACAATTTATTGTGTGCACCTGGGGGAAGTGGGATTTCGACACTTTACTTCCATTTCAGGGGAGTGTCTTCAGCTAGTAATGTCACTTTCATAAAAATTTTGCTTGAGTCACTCTCGTACTTTTCGTTCATTCAATAAATGTCTGGAGTTGGCTTTTAAATCTGCTAAAAAAGGGTGTATTATCTTTATATGAAAAGGGCATTATGAAGGAGGATGTTGTTTAAAAATATAAAAATTATACACGGTATATAAATTATAACTGTTTAAGTATTTGTTTTAATGTCGCCCCCCCTTTAATTTTTTGAACAGATCAATTTAAAAAAGGGTAATTTTCTAGAAAACCTGCGGCAACCCGATTTTGACGAAATTTGGTATATGGGGCTTTTTGGCGGAGGAATTTGGCGTTCGTTCTGAGATATTCATCATCAGACTTGAAATTTAAACTAATCCTATTTTTACAGTATTCCCTTCTTTTCTGCACACAATTCTTAATCTTAAAGCTAAGCGGCACACAATATTTGATGTTCACCTTTTAAAACCCCGTTTTTACGTATTTTGCATTATTTTTGCATTAAATTGCATAGCTATACTTTGAATCATTTCAATCCCAGTGTGCCATGAAGCCCTATGTGTATGTGTAGTTGCCGCATTATCAAAGAAAAACCACGCAATTTAATGCAAAAATAATGTTAAAACGTAGAAAAGCGGGGTTTTAAAAGGTGAAAATCAAATATTTTGTGACACTTTAGCTTTTAAATTAAGAACTGTGTGCAAAAAAGAAGGGGAATATAGTGAAACTAAGCTTAGTTCAAATTTGAACTTTGATGATGAATCTCTCGGAGGACTGAGATTTCTAGAAAATTACCTAAAGAAAGCAAAGCAAAACTTTAGGGATATGGGATTGATGCATAAATGCTATATTTTAGAGTGAAATTGACAGATGAATATTTCAAGATGATGTCTGGTCGCCATCTTGGATAAAAAAAATAATGGAAAGGGGGTCTTGGATAAATTATTTTAAAGCTCTTGACAAGTACTTTATAACCCTGGTATATGAAGAGTACTCTAAAACATACCTTAATACTTAATTTTAGATCCGATTTCCAAAACTAATAAAGTTAGATGTACCTAATGAGGTATTTTCTCAAAGTTCTTTGAAATATACTGATAATATACAGGGTAAGAAAAGTATATATTGTTTTTAATAAAGCACTCCTATATATATATCACCATTAAAAACATCTGCCCAACACACATTCTGCTGGATTAACGTTTTTTCCTTTTTAAAGCCTCGCATTTTATTAAAAAAACAATAAAAATAATTTTCTACTCTCTCTCAATAATATACGAAAAACAAATCTCCTTGTTTAAGAGTTAAGAGAAGAACTCCTACTTCGAGGTCATTAACCAGGACTCTCTCCACAGGCGCACAATTGGGAATTTAATTTTAGTTTTATTTAAAAAATGAGACACGGGACCAACACCAAACATATACTCTATACTATTGGCCTAAGAAGGAACACTTTGGTAAAGAAATTTTTATTTTGGAATTGGAAAAAAAGTTATGTTTTACCCATCTATTATTGATCTGTAATACCTTAGAAACGGAATATGTTATGGTAGCAATAATACCTGCTTTACCTAATGCGCTAATATGGAAATTTTATTGCTTATCAATTTTATTTCTCTCACAATAGAGATCATGTTTATACAAAAAATAATTTTTTCTTTAAACAATACTAAAAATTAAACTTTATTTTCAAAATTAAAATTACACACAGTTTGAAATGTCCCCGGAAAATGTGGCTGATCCCACTATAGAATGGTCGGTGTCTTTTGTGATGGTAGCAGCAGTGGTAGCACTAACGCTATTTTGTACCATATTCCAGTCCATTAACAAATTTTAATATTTGTTTCTCCTTCAAAACTTAGACTTCTTCGGGACCATCCTTTAGAACGCTTTAAAAAGATGTGAGACGATGGTATTGCAGAAATGTCTATATTTTCATAGACCATCAACACGTAGACCTTAGGGTGGGATAACTTGGTCCAGAGAGTTCGGACTGTATTTTTCCGACTAAAAATAACAAAGTTTGTTAAACATATGTATTAAAATAAAATCAATAACTTACCAGTTCCTGAAAATATGCCATTAAAACGGTTTCTGGTTATTTGAAGAATTGCGTTCGCATCTTTCCAAATACCAAATATGCCATACTCCCGATCATACTGTTGCCTTGATTTAACTGGCAAAAGATTTTCGGTCGCTTTTATGGCCTTTTCTCTTATATTTGTGGAATTTCTTCCATTTTGAGCAAATCGTTAAATAAAAATGCCAACTGACTAACTGATAGAAACATCAAAGTCAAACTTAACACCAGTCATTATCTACTTACGTATACAGGTACAGGTGCAACTTAGTTTTTATATTGCGAGATAAATAATGTAATTAGTCATTGAAAAACTCTTTTGGAGTGAAACATAAAGCATTGATGAAACTCGCGCTATATGGGAGGTTTTTGTATGATGTGTATTTTTAGGTGTTAACTAAAAAGGGACACTACCTACACTACTTTGAATTTTTCCTAAAACGTCGCAACCTTTTTGCGTTTGCCTGTATGTACCATTCGAGTAAAATATTGAATTCTCGAATGCTTTTACACAAAAAAGTATACTTTATAAGAATCGCTTTGAGCAACCGTTTTCTAGATATTTGAAATTAAGTGATTTAGTGCAACCCAAACATGCCTTTAAAAACAGCGTATTAGTCATAACTACACAACTGCCTCATGATAAACCAATACTTTAATAAACTTTTAGTTGCACTAAACCATAAAATAGAAATATCTTGAAAACGATGGCTCAGGAGACAATCTTACAGAGTAAACCTTTTTTTGTGTAAAAGCATAGGAGAATTTGGTGGTAACTTAAATGGTACATACAAAGCTGAGCACAAAGGTTCGGACGTTTTAAATAAATTAAAAAAGTGTAGGAAGCATCCGCAAATTAACACCTAAAATTAACATCGAATATGAATAGCTCATATCAGAAAACCCCCAGGTACCGAGCGCTTCATAACAATATTCAAAACGTATCAAATGATCATCAAAAAAAATTAAAAATATTTTGAACTTTGACACCCTGCATCTCAGTGAATATCAACTTTTGTATGTATGTATGTAACGGAATCTTTAGCTTAATTTTCACCAACTGCCAGCGATTCGATTTCTTTGAAACTTTGCACACGTATCAAGGACCCATGACAATGCAATAATCTGCAAACAGTATCTCGTTATCCTGATTGGGATCCCCAGGACAAATAAATTCCTTTATAGATTTTCTTTAGGAGAAAGTAACAGAGAAAGGCTAGTGCGCGATCCGCGCATGCGTGCAGTCGGACGTACTCTCAGCATAAGGCTGACAGAAACTTTTTCGGAGTAGTTGCGTTCTGAAACCCCATGCAACAGTGAAGCTTTAAATAAAATGATTAGATTACGTAGAAATAGTTCGTGAAACATTTCAATATCACATGGCCGCAGAAAACTAATTGATATATCGAACAAAATTAAAATAAATAATAGTTTAAAAAAAACTAAAAAAAAACACTCTTTATGCAACCGACTAAAAATTAAAAAATAATTTTCATTACAAAGAGTTTGTATTAGGTACAGTAATAAAAGGTCAAACATTGAATCATAATTATATACCTCAAAATAGCATTATAATAAAAATTTGCTGAGATAATAACAGAATAATTCACTTCAGAATAAAAGCGTGGGGTCTTAAATGTTATAAGTATTTCATTTGTAAATATCTATGAGGGTAGTTATGAAAAATGCACCCCACGCTTTTACTCTGAAGTGAATTATTCTGTTATTATCTTAAATTTTATTATAATCTCTTTTGAGGTATATATATTACGATTGTTTGACCTTTTATTACTGTAATACAAACTCTTTACGATGAAAATATTTTCTTAGTTCGGTTATATAAAGCGTGTTTTAGTTTTTTAAACAGTATATTACATTACAAGTGTGGAAAATGACTAATTTCACACGAGTGGGAATATTGTAGCACGAGGGCGTTAGCCGAGTGCGACAAACCCACGAGTGTAAGAAAGTCATTTTCACACGAGTACTGTACACTATTTTTCCTACGACCACAAATTATTCACCAAAAAAATAAATTAAAGTTTGTCTGTTCAGAAAAAATAAAAACAATTGAGAATCTTTGCAACACTAGGGTGATATTTACTTTGTAACACTAGTGTGATATAGTACTTTTCCTCACTGCTATATTATACTGTTTTGACAATATTTTTACATCGAAAATCACCTACCTAGAAGCATTATATAACTTTTATCATTTTGGAATTTAAAAAGGCCCTCACTTAATAAAAATTGTATGGTTTTGTTAGGTAATAACGGTAATAGTTTAATACGGTTTTCTGCTATTTTAAGTGTTTTTTAAAAATTATTGATACTTACATATTTTAGACACTCTTCTAAATAAAACGTAAGTGGCGCATATCCAAAATATTCCGTTTTTTAAAAATATCAGTAAACAAACTTACGGGACCGGGGAGTGAAAAGGGGTGCTGGGTGGGGTAAAATTGGTAAAACGAGTTAATGAAACTGAACATCACATGTAAAATTAAGTAAAAATTACATTTTTTCCTCATATTTTTAAGAAAAATATAAAAAATATGAAAATTGTAAATGCATAACCTAAAGTCCTAAAAGTAAGAAAAAACGACTACTAAACGTCAGTTATACCATGCAAAATATGGAAAGCATTTGGCAACGTCGGAAGGGTCTGATTCTATTTATGAATGGATAAAAGAAAGTGGATTTATAAAGTGTGTATTAGCCTCAGGTTTAATTAAGGGATTAAAAAAAGATTTAACTAGTTGTTTGAGTACACGAAGACAGAGAGAAAGGAATTTGATCTATAGGAGTTTTTTCTCTGGCGCTTTAGGTCGAACGGTCAAGCGGCAAGGCTGCCTCTATAAAGTGCGTGCTCAAAGGTAGGAGGGAGATTTTTAATTTGATCTACTTACCTGACAACACTGTGCCACTGAGCGAGCAGTCAGTGAAAGTTGTTTTTTGTGGTTATGTCTATTTTTGTTTATGTTTTTATTTTTCGGAAATTTTATTATTACTCTTTTAATATTAGAAGAAAGCTTATACTGTGTAGTAATCTTAACGTTAATAAGATGATTTCGCTAATTTGGGTTCTACTGTTTAAGGCAAGTAAAGTTTTTACTGTCACTACAATAAATATGTCACTTGCAAAACCAATAGCAGTTTTTAGAATGACATCATAATATATATCACACGAGTGTTGTAAAGTACTTTGCAACACTGGTGCTGTAAAGAAGTTTTGCAACACTAGTGCTAAAGTACTTTGCAACACTGGGTGATATAACGCATTTTCTTTGCATGAAACCAGTGTGCTACTTGCTATTTTCACATGTGATCGTAGGAAAAGTATCATTTTATTCTCTTGTTACGTAATTTCCTAGTCCAAGTCAAATAATTATTTCCTTTAAAATTATATGGATATGCATAATATAGCATTATATCATAATGCTTGTTAACCTACATAAACCAAATTAAACCATCATGAGAAATATGTAAGAATCTATTCTACATGAAGGATTACACAGCAATTATTTTTTCTATTTATCGCAATAATTGCAATATAACTGCTGAAGAGCGAAACTTACAATTTGATCCGGTAGACACGTAAATATATGTTAACATAATATATCGTACCGTACACACAATGAAGATAAAGTTTCTTTACATTCATTACAACATTTAATATGTCTTTGTTATATACAGGGTGTTTCACATCTTTAACCTCCGGGACAGTGCGGACGTGCGTAGAGGACTTCTGCAAAGTTCTTCCCGGAGTGGCGGCTAGAGGTGTCGTACGAACGTTTCTTACCTTCGGGGATCAAGCGAAAGATTCACGCTAAATTGACGGCCTCTTTCTTCTGGATCTGAGCGCTGCGAGCCGCAGATTCCTGGCAAGCCGATGGTGGTCCTGCTTTGGTGGTGAACACGAGGTATTTCAAATGGCGGGCAACAGATGGCGTGCCATGGAACTGTCAGTAGTGAAAGTGAAGGTTATACGTAACACCAGTAGCAGATCTTGGTTTGACAGCCGACAATTTATGCATTGCACTGATTGTTGAATTATTTGTTTTCTTTTGAATTTCTGGGAGCTACGAGCTCGATTATCCAGATTTTCCGCCGACGAAGCCCTGGAAAGCATTGTCCGGAAGGGGGAGAGTGGTGGATTGGACCTGGAAGGGACGCAAAACCAAGAAAAAAAAAAATAGAAATAGAATACATGCAGGTAACCACGGTCTACCGTGGGTATACCACGGTAGACCTGCACAGTTTTTTATTCAGGTAGACCTGAGCGTGTGTGGGCAAAATTGTGCAGTTTTTTTAACCTGTTCAGGCGACCTGAGAAAAATCAAAAATATCCTATTTGTACCGGCCACAGACACGCAGGTCGACCGTAGAAGTCGTAAAGTTTTTTTAACCTGTTTATTTTAGAACGCTGTGAAGCCGGCATCCTTGTAAACTCGAGGGTGAACTGGTTTATTTGTAATTGAAAAAATACATAGTAATTGATTATGGCAACAGAATTTTTTAAACAATGCAAAACATTTTTTGGGTTGTTTTTTTTTAATTTTTTAAAAGAATAAACTATAGGTAAACTCCATTTAATAACTTAATGATTATAAATATAATTTAAAATGTATAAAAATTACTAAAATTAAATAAATAATATACAAGGTGTTCCATTAAATAAAAGCTTGTGGTATGACTATGGTTACCATAATTTCTTTAGTCAAATTAAAATGAGACAAATAACTTTGTTTTTCATTAATGCATTTATTGATATGTTCGACTGCTTGCTACATTTTCAAACCGAAAATTTAGCAAAGCTTCAGGACTGAAGTCAAAAAATGTCAATAAATACAGTGCTTAGAAAATATAGCTATTTGTTTCTTTTAATTTGAAATGTACTATCAGAAAGTAACGGACAACTTAATTCAGTAACTCTTTAATCAATATCGAAACACCTTTATTTCTGATATGTTAAGCGGGAGGGGGACCACTATTTTAAACCTAAATGTTTTCCTAAAAAAATGGTTTATAAAAACAAAACGTAAACATAATTAATATGCACAATGTGTCACCTTAATTCTTTAGACTGTCTTCTTACCATGCATTGGCAAAAATGGACGGAGGTAAACGGGGCGCGAAAATATCTCTTTACCTGCACGCCTGTAAGGTTACGTTTATATCATAGGTAATAGGGCGCCAGCCCTTCCCGAGAGAGTGTGGGTCAGGGCAGGTAAGAATTCCTATAATTGACACTAATAATTTGTATACCACTTAGTCAGTTCAGTTCTCATTGTAATAGTGAATTGATGTGCGAAAAGATTTCCACTCAAGATTTTAATAGTGAGAAAATGTCGGTATCAGTAATTGAAAGTGTGAGTGGAAAAGGATTTAATAGCCTACAAAAATTTTACATTTTCAAAAGACAGTAAACAAAAAGAATGTAAATATTTTTTGATGCAATAAATGTTTCGGTAATTAATAAAAATTTTAAAAATAGGACTCAACATTTTATTTCGATACCTTGCTTTAAAGAAAACATTTGCGCCCCGTTTACCATAGTACGATTTTATCGACCCCAAGATCCCTGCGCCCCATTTACCTGTTCAATAAAACTTTTGCGAAGGTCTTGCGCCCCGTTTACCACCGACGGCAGATTTTAAAGAAAATGATATGATATACAGGGTGGTTCAAAATCGCGAAAAAATAAAAAAATGAGAAAATATATTTGGAAACAACTTAATACAAAAACATTAGAAAGTAAGTTTTATACATTTTTTTATCACTTTATGATTACTGGGAAAATTAAGTGTTAATCTAAAATAATCTTCACATATGCAAACATTATTAAGTTAAGTTAAAATGCATGTAAATATTATCCAAAGGGTAACGATTTACCTTTAACAAAAAATTAAAATTTCTATTACGTAATAGTATTTAAATAAGTAAGTACATACAAAAATATTCATAATACATTTTTTTATATTGGCAAAATACCATTTTCGTAATTTTGGATCTCCCTGTATATCATAAGGCGGTTCTTTTAACGCTTTTATTTTAAAAATCTCTTTTCTTTCTACGTAATTGTAAAAATTTTTTTATTTGTTCTTCTTTACGTTAACCTTAAGTTATTCCAGAAACCATAATCAATGGAAATAAATTATTTTTAACTTTTAATTACGATTTTTTTATTTTTAATTATTATTAATTACTATTAGAATAGTAGGTATCAAAAATATTCTTTTTTTTTCAAAGTTATATTTCGCAATTTTAAACCAACTGGTATATCCTGCAGCGATTTTTTCTTTTCTTTCAACACCGATATTTTCTTATTTAAAATATATATCTTAGTTTATATATATATATATATATATATATATATATATATATATATATATATATATATATATATATATATATATGGTACTTTGTTTCTATGATTCTTGACCAAAAATTATAAATTTATAAGAGTAACTTTCTTGGATTTAGTCAGTTAAATAAATATAAAATGGTTAAATTGTCATGTTTTTTATTTATTTTTAGGCAAAATTTGACTTTTAACAAAAAATAAAATATGACATTTTAACCATTTTAATATTTATTTAACTGAGCTGAATCCAAGAAAAATTACTCTTATATATAGTATAATATATATATATATATATATATATATATATATATATATATATATATATATATATATATATATATATATATATATATATAGGTAAGGTCGAAGGTCAAAAACGGACTATTAAATTAAATACCGAGTTATACTTTTCAAGAAGATAGTTATCTACAAAGTTCTCTATTTACACTTTTTTCTATTTCAAATATTAACTGAGCTACGGAAGAAAAAAAGTGGACCAAACGGTTTTTTGGAAACATCTAGTAAGCCATGATTATTCTTAACGAAATAAAAAGCGATTTAAACTAAGCACTAAAAATACAGTTCTTTTCCCATTTATCCATCTCTGTAGCGGAAGCGGTTTTCGAGATCACTGTACTAAACATCGAAAATAGTATACCCTGTATAATACATTTTATCAAAAAGAAGGAAAGTATTTAGAGGCCTCAATAAGAAATATTTTATTCTTAAAAAAAAAAATCATAAAAAACAATAAAATAAAACGGAAACTATTTACATATATTGTGGCACAGCAATACCGTTTTTGTCATTTAACCTAAACATTTATTTAAATTATATAATTTTTAATTATTATATCCTTTACCTGTTAAACTTTATTATTCATTAAAAAGAAATCTGTTTACGGCCGACCGAAGGAAAAAAACTGTGCAGTTAAACCTGATTGCCCCACACACGCTCAGGTCTCAGGTCTACCCGAGTAGTGTTTCGGCCGACCGGAGAAAAACTGTGCAGTTAAAACTGTACCAGTTATACCTGATTGCCCCACACACGCTCAGGTCTCAGGTCTACCTGAATAAAAAACTGTACAGGTCTACTCGTGGGGTATGACCCACGGTAGACCGTGGTTACACCTGCTTTAGATTATCATTTTTAATCATCGCTATTCACTTTATGATTCGTAAGGATCACCGGTTGAGAACCACTCAATTAAATAAACAGAAAATTGAATATTAAATTACAGTAATTCCTCAAAACAATTGTTTGGTTTCCGTATTACGTAATTTTAGAAGTTGATCGTCCGTGTCGTAGCTGACGATTTCAGGCAGCCATGACGAATGACTTGGGACTTTTAAGACCACCTAATCGCTGCATCTTCAACTGTTCGGTTTACTGTTATTATTGGTGACTCATTTTTGATGGTCTTCCGATGTAATAATAAATAAAGCTGCTTTGTTTGTTTTGTCAATCATAAAGAGGTTTCACTGACTAAGCCTGGGTTGCCTAATAATGAAGAATGTAAAAAATATGTACTAAATACCATAGACCATTTTCTATTTGTATTTGTTTTGTTTCGTGAATTTGATCAAATTTTATCGACAAATCCCAAATTTTGTAAAATTATCTATATTTTTTAAAAAACTATAAGTCAGTGGAAAAAGCAATAAGGCAAAAAGGCAGATGTTTGCAAAATTTGAGCAAATTTAAAAAACAATACATATAAAGGATTCGCTCTTAAAACTTAGATTTCCTTTGGGAGGCGAAAAAAATCAACATATTTCTTAAGTTTCAAAATTCTTTACCAAAGTGTTTCTCTTAATAACTTTTCCAACTTTAAGAGGTAATTCTATGCATTATTCTAAGCAAAAAGTTCATAACAAATTACTTGCTGCTTGCTTGTTTATGGCTTTCATGCTAGTGAATCGCCAGGACTTTGTCGTTGGAACTTCTAGATAGTCGAGCTTTGTAGCTCCCAGAAGTTCCTAACATGTCAATAACGAAGCTATATAGATGCATAAATTGCGGCCATCTTCCCAAGAGCTGCTACTGGTATCGCGCATAACCGGTTTCTTTCAGTACTGACGTCACCCGCAGCGCCCGCCTCCATTCTCCGCCATTGAAGAATACCTCGTGCAGTGCGGCAAACAGCAAAACATCAGGTTATGGGAATCTTCACTCACAGCGCCTAGCTCCAGAAAAAAGATGCCTTTTCAATTTAGCAGTGAGTTTCCTATCTTCCTCGGGGCACCAGAACGTCTTCTACATACTCCATGCATGAATCCACGTGGAGAGCCCGGTATAAGCTCCCTTACAACGTCTAATCACTACCGAGAACGAACGGAAACTGTCATAACAAATTATGTCCGAAAATCAATAAAAAAAAATGGTACCGATACTTTGGATACATACCACCAATATCCACGATTATCAGTTACTTATACACGCGATTTAGTGTGACGTCACGCGACGTTGACGTTTTTCTAACCCTTAAGAACATACCTATTAGAGGCAGTCTTGCCGCTTAGCTCTGAACAATCATGCTTAAAAAGCAATAAACTTTAGCGCTGCATAATCATACTGGTCAGCAGAACCAAAAAGCGATAGATTATACTCTTGCAATAAACTTGACCATTTATTTGCTTAATGAAGGGTCGTTGCGACCAAACCAAAACAAAGGACCGTGAGAACTCGGCTTCGCTATGAATAATCCAATTGGATGGCAATGAGTAACTTCTCGTTTGACTGCAGAAACTGCATTTCTATAACCTGACGTGATTTATTCGGTTTCGGGTCGGTTGATTCACGTGCGTGGCATTTCGATGAATACCTTTATACCGGGTTCACTGCATATACTGCTTTTGGTGCATGTTGGGTTATTATCATAACTTTACATAATAACTATTCCGTTAAATGCTTGTTTAGACTCTGAAGTAACTTTGTTTTAACTATCTCGGTAGCTTCTTTATACAGAACTTGATTTGCCGCAGTCATCTATTAGCTTTGTTCGCGGGTCTAGTAATGAACCGATTCTGAACCAGAACCGAACTGGTTTAGAATTGTTTTAAAGCGCATGTCTAGTTATTTATTAGTTCGGAATTTTTATTTACCGCGAACGATTTTCTATACAGCTGAGGATGTATTCTAACCTAGCCTTTTGGTTAGGATTTTTCATGGTTAAATTGGATACTACACAAAAAAAAAAATTAAATTCAAACAAAAAGGTAAATGTTATACTGTCGAAAGCCACTCGAGGTCTCTCGGCGGAAGACGAGGGATTCCCTACCTCTCTCGTTTTTAACATAAGTATGTGTATTTAACTAAAGATAAAATTCAAACAACAAGAAATGGTAAAATCTTGTAATATTGTCTATATTTTTTAATTAAATCTTTATTTATTTTATTGCATACATACATTCATACGGAATACAATTAAAAATCCTTTGTTTATATACGCTCAGAATCACAAAAATATAAAAAAATATTCAACAGGTATATTAACCCGCATAAAAAGTGGCAGAAACAAATAAACTGTAATACAACGGTTTATTTCTGTACCACAAAAACAGAAAACAGCTGACCATGTCGACAATGCGCATGAAATTCGAACTGAACTTTTAGTTCCAACAAAAATCCCAGGACTGCTAATCAGGTTACGAACCGGTAACGAATCTGATTCTATTGTAACCCGCGAACACAGAACTGTTACTAAAAATTCAGGATTTTACTAACCGCGAACGCTGCTTTTTCACTGCGCATGCGAATAGTCCCAGAACCGGTTCGAATCAAACCCGCGAACAAAGCTATTGTTTGGTCTTTTTATGCTTTGCAATCAGCTTTTATGATGTAAATTTCTGACAAAAGAATCTTGTTATTAAGAGTTAAATTTTTGACTTTTACTTTGGTTAAAACAAAACCATTTTTAAATTGTCCAGTTTTGCCGAAAATAAATAATCCCTGAGCAATAATGAAATAAACTTCATAATAAGAACACTTTTAAAACCTTTTAGAGGGGCTCCTGGGTTCCTTTTGTTGAGCTCCTCAAGAATCTGCATACCGCCATATATGGAAGTGGTGTGTTTTAACCCAGCCTATCAATGTCAAATATTTCGATGCGGGCTTGACGAACGCGTGTCTTTTTTTGTCAGATAAGTTTACACATGCAAATTTTAAACATTGTGCCAAAACTCGTTGACAAGCTGGGTTAAGGCGCCGCTTTTATTTATGGCTGTATGAAATTCGTGGTAGATTCGTTAAAAGGAACCTTCCTTAAAAGGTTTTAAAGTGATCATATCATCGGTGTACTCGAGTTGCTAGACGAACCCAGATAAACTTGTAAGATTGTTGAATTACTAGACGGACATAGGTGAGTTGCTAGACGGGGGCATGGTTGAGTTCCTAGGCGTAACAAAGAATACCAATCCATAGAACCCCACAAGCTTTGTTCGCGGGTTCGATTCCTGAACCGGTTCACGGATATTCGCATGCGCAGTGAAAAAGCAGCGTTCGCGTATAGTAAAATCCTGAATTTTTATGCAACAGTTCTGTGTTCGTGAGTTACAATGGAATCAGTTCGTTACCGGTTCGTAGCCCGATTAGCAGTCCTGGGATTTTTGTTGGAACTAAAAGTTCAATGCTGGAATTGCATGCGCATTGTCGATCATGAAGTAAAACGAGTACTGTTCGTTGTTCTGTTATTACAGTGTTGAAATTTAGCAGAACTATTGTTAAGAGCCGTTGTATTACAGTTTATTTGTTTCTGCCACGTTATGCGGGTTAATATACCTGTTGAATTTTTTTTTTTTTAATTTTTTGTGATTCTGAGCGTATATAAAACAAAGGATTTTTAATTGTATTCCGTAGGATTGTATGTACAGGCAATAAAAATAAAATGAAGATTTAATTAAAAATATAGACAATATTACAAGATTTTACCATTTCTTGTTGTTTGATTTTTATCCTTTACAGTTAAATACACATACTTATGTTAGAAATCGAGAGGCGCAAAAGTAGGAATCCTCGGCCTTCCGCCGAGAGACCTCAGCGAGTGGCTTTCGGGACGGTGATATAACAATTTACCTTTTTTGTTTGAATTTTTTGTGTGTAATTATCCAATTTAACCATGAAAAATCCTAAACCGTGCTGGGCTAGGTTGTGCACCTACATCCTCAGCTGTATAGAAAATCGATCAGCCTGGGCGCGGTAAATAAAAATTCCGAACTAATAAATAACTAGATGCGGCTTCAAAACAATTTAAACCAGTTCGGTTCTTGGGTTCAGAATCAGTTCATTAC
>JACEGR010007511.1:0-48327 GCA_014170235.1 Listronotus bonariensis
GCTGTCTGTGGTTTTTCGTGTACCACACGATATGTAAAGATGAATGACCGGAAAACTATCGACCAAACACGTCGTGTCTGTAATAACGAAAGTTCGAACCAATACCGCGAAAGCTTCTACCACCAAAAACATAATAACTGGAAATTTCAATATAAATAACCAAAACACGGTACTAATAGCTTTGGCCAAACAGCAGACGACTCCCAAACGTCAACCACGTGAAACGTATTCTCGTCCCGACAAAGCACTGCTTGCTGGTACCTAAACTCCCTTTTCATGTCCGCCGGATGGTGATGTAATCATCTGAATGTTGTGCGTTCGTCGAGCGAGCTAGTCTTGGAGGTGGTGCCACGTAGCCGAAAAAAGATAATCATCTATAAATGAAGGAGACAAGGCCGCAAAGCCTGCTTGGTACGATGGTACGTTGGCTCATCAAAAACATAATTGTGCTTCTAGAGGCTTCTAGAAAGAGACAGACGTACACAATGCTTTGAACCATTGAGAACACCTGAGATTGGCAAAGCTGCAAGGCGAAATTAGGGGTCTGGAAGTTGTTTAAATGTTACCACTAATAATCGTGATGGTAGAAAATGACGAAGAATACAGATATGCAAAATGCCAGGATTTATCAGATTGACTCATACTGCGTCCAGCTTAGTCTAAACTATTCAACAACAAATTAAAATAAACGTAAAGAATGATTGCTGCCGTTTTTTCGTAAATATATAGGTCGCTTGGTAGTACTAACGGATAACAGCAGAAATGGGGTGCAGCCAAAACTATTCAGGAGCGCTGTCTCGAATTGATTGAGTGCGGAAATTTCTGCATTATTTATTGTCGTGGCCCGCCAGAAGAACAACTGAATATTTGAAAAGAAGTCGCGGGGGAGCTAAATCCGGACTATATGCCCCAGAAGCTTGACTCCCATTCTTTCCAAATATTCAGTTGTTCTTGCAGCCAAATGAGCAGTTGCATTATCGTAATGCAAAAAATTCCGCGCAATCCAGTATTCGGACAGCGCTCCTGGATAGTTTGAAACACTTTAGGTTAACATTTCATAACATACCACTCGCTATTAACTGTCCGTTGATCTTCTAGGCTGATTGTGGCTATATGACCATTTGCAGAAAAAAACGTAGCAATCGTTTTCTTTCCCACACTTCTTGCACGTTTAATTTTTGTTTGTTTGTTGGATTTTCGTTTGAAAAGACCCAAACAGTAGATTGAGTTTTTAATTATGGGTCAATCTGATAAATCCACGATTCATCACCTGTAATAATATTAATTTTTTTTTTTACTTGCCATCTGAGTATTCTTCGATCATTTTTCTGCACCATTCTACTCGGGTCTCTTTTTGATTATTAGTGAGTAATTTTCGCACCCAGCGACAAACAAGCTTCCGAACCCCTAATTTATCGTGCAAAATCTTGTTTACGGCTGCCAATCCAATATTCAAGGTCTTCTCAATGGATGCATATGTAATACGTCTGTCCTCTTCTAGAAGCCTCTAAACACAATTAATGTTTTTGATAGTAACTGCTGTTGTGGGCCGACCGCTTCTTTTCTCATTTTTAAGCGACTCTCGATTTGTTTCCTTTTTTATTTTGTATCTCACTCTAATAATTCATTCTCATTGGTTAAAAAAATCTTTTTCGGCTACGGTGGCACCACCTTAAGTTGCTCCTTTCGACGGACACTTTTTAAAACATTCAAATGGTTATCCTCTCCTCCACCATCCATAGACTACGGACTACGGTAATCCAGAGTTTCTTTATGAGAAGGGGTTTAGACATAAGCAAGGATAGCTTTTGTCAGGGACGTGAGGGTGTGAGAATTACGATTTCGGTTGGCAGTTCTGTTCAAAGTTGGTAGCATTATCAGCTGATGACAGAGTCGTGCCTTGTCGAAGCTTTGTTTGGTAAAAACTGTGGAAATTTGCCATTTTCATTTTGGTTGTATATTTTGTAAGGATTTCCAGTTGTTAATGTTTTTGGTTAGTTTAGAGACTTCACATATTATTGGTTCGGACTCGTTTTATTTTAGAGATTTTGATAGTGTTTAGTCGAATAGTTTTCAGTCATTCGTGTTTTTATATACATATGATACTGATGAGTGTCCGCTAATTAATGGTACACAGAAAAACCACAGATTTCTTATGCGAAAATACCCATTTAGGATTTAAACAAACATACCTATATCTAAAAGTTAATGATAAGCAGATACGGGGTGTTAAAGGAATATAAATATTTTTTATTCATGTATTTTGATAATTTCTGATATGTTTTAAACATGTTAATAAAACTCGGTATCCAGGAGTTTTTAGATATCAGCTATTTATATCTGAGCAGTTGTAATTATAGCTAATACGATGTTATTGAAGGTACATACTTTCGGGTGCACTGAACAACTAAAAAAATTGGGTAGTTTTAGAGAATTTTAAATAGTGTACCTATCGCCCTCTAGTCTACACACAAAAATGAATATTCGATTTGAAAAGCTAATGTTTAAAAACCCCGAGATACCGTTTTATTAAGATATTTAAAAAGGGGGAAACAATTATCGAAATAAATTTACTTTTTCTTTTTACTATAACACTCCCCGTATCTTCCTTATTATAAACTTTTGGATATTAAGTATGTTTGGTTAAATCTTAATATTTTGGCATAAGGAATCTGTGGTTTTTCTGTTTACCATTCATTAGCGGACACCCTGTATACAAAGTTTTTAAAATGGTTTTTGACTTACGGAACCATGGAAAATGTTTTGCTCTGCCAGGTACCTTATCGTCCTGTCGTCGCTTTGATAATTTTTAATTTTCAATATTTAAACCAAATTTATGTTTTTGTTTTAGGTTATGCCTATTAAAATAATCCAATAAATTTTGTTTACAACATACAGTTCTTTTTGTTTTCTCCTTAATTCTACGCCACTGATCTGCCTAAAATCAAACATGGCCGAAAATGGCCCGACTTGACGTCACAGCCGCGCTATCCAATATGACGAATGTCGTGACCTTATCTCATCAATCGACTTTGCGGTAACCAAATTCGGTATGACAGTTGACAAATTGTTATGCAGTATGACAGAAAATGAAATGTTGTCATATCTTAAGCGGTGCTGCCACATCCAAAAATTTTCAGCGTGGCCCTTGTATGTTGATTATACACAGTGGCTTTTCAAAAAGGGTTTAGGCAACGGGCTATAGCAAACGATTTTTTTGAAAAGCAAAAATGTTTCTTTTTGGACACATTTCGTTACTTGGACATAGTTGATGAAGTTACTTAGGCTACTTAAAAATCTTCGTCAATATTCATTAATATGCAAACAAAGAAAAATAACAAATATATTTAAATATAACAATTTTATCCTTAAAAAAATAAATTATATTCATTTATAAATAAATAATGTTTGCTTTTAGCTAGAAGTCCAATGATTGGTTATATCAATGCTTCTCTAGAAGGCTTGACAACCGTTCGAGCATGTGAACAAGAAAAAATTTTAAAGTATGAATTTGACCGGCACCAAGACCTCTTCACTTCGGCATACTACATGAATCAAAGTACCGTCAGAGTTTTTGCTTTTTCGATGGACATGATGTGCGTCGTATTTGTGTCAACCATTGTTTTGAAGTTTGCGTTTTTTTCTGATGGTAAGTACTACCATAAAATAACATACCTACGGATAAGAGAAGAAACCATGGCATGCTAAAATTTACGTACCGCTTTTGCGGCAGGCTCAGCTCTGCCTGGCGGCAGGCTTGTCATTGTTGCCATCTTACACTTTAAAAATGTCGGTCGAAGCCTCGCCTCGTGTAACATCAGCGGTGGGAAGACACGTAAGCTGACAAAATGACTAACTGGCGGTATTTCAACGAAAAACGAATAAAATTATATTGGAAGTTTTCGCATGACCTGTCCTTAAATCGGCTATTCCATGATAACTCTTATAATTTCCTTACTCTATGGTACTACTATTACTATAAGTCCAACAAATTGTATTATCTAAATTGGATAAGTTTAAAAACATTTTAATTAAAAACTTTTATATAAAATTCGACTGCATCTTAATTAGAGATGTTGTTAAACATTTTATAAAGATAAAACAGGAAATACATGGTGTCCCAACTCTATTTATATACGAAATAACTTTGCCCCTATAGAAGATACAAAAATAAACTTATTACTATTTTTTTTTATTTAGATACACTCTTTTTATTGAAAATATCAGTTAATATACAGAGTGTCTTAAAAACAGATATTTTAATGGCAAGCAGGTTTTTTTAAATGGAATACTCTGTATATTTGAACAAATTTTGACTCTGTATTAAATTCAACAACAAAAATGTATACCACACTTTTCTTCAATTATTGCTGGTTTTTGAGATATTAACAGTATGCTGATATACCCATTAATGATTGAATGTAAAGAAAGAAAATAATATTTTGGTTTTAATTATTTTAAAATAATTCTGTCACTCTCAAAGTGACAAATAATATATTAACATGTAATTAATTACCTTATATTGTAAAGACTTCTAATAGGTAAGTCAGCTATTTAGTTCATTTTAGATACATTTGCTTGATTAACCTAAAACCAGTCATAATTGACGTATTGCTGTTTTTTGGTACATTTAGCTAAATATGTGTCTAAAATAAACTAAATTGCTAACATACCTGTTAGTAGTTCCTCGATGAAAGGTAATTAATTTATGGTAGTATTTTATTTGTCACTCTGACAGTGACTTAATTATTTAAAAATGATTAAAACCCAAATATTATTTTTTTCCTTTACAGTTGATATCTCAGAAACTAGCATTTATTGACGTATAGTGTGTTATACATTTTTGATGTAGAGTTTAATACAGAGTCAAAATTAGTTAAAATATACAGGGTGTTCCATTTAAAAAAACCTGCTTGCCATTAAAATGTCTGTTTTTAAGACAAAAAAATAAACATTTTTTATTTTAAGTTTATTTTTGTATTTGTATAGGGGCAAAAGTTATTTCGTGGACAAACACAACCGGATAAAAAAATTTGTTTAAAAAATTCAATCTTAAATACCTTTTTAGGTTTTCTACCCGATTTTGATAAGCTTTCGGTCCATATGTAGCCCCATTCGTCAAGATTACTATTTAATACCGGGATTGCAAATAATTTTATTAAGTTTGTTGTTGTTATACAGGAAAAACCAAATGTTGCATTTGACCTGAATTTTCAAACACCCTGTGGAATAATTTATTGTCTATTTTCACAGTGTACAGGGTGTCCCATTTTGGTTGTCCCTTATGGGAAACTTGGAAACCATAAGAGATATTAAAAATCTGGATACCCCATCCTCGAGCTCTTTTTTGAGAAAACATTTATGGTAAAAATAGATCATCGCTATCGCAAAGTGTTTCAGAGATACAGGGTGATTCTCGATTTTTTCACTTTTTGAAAAGGCCCTGTAGCTTTGTTGTTATTACAGATACGAGAAAACTAATTGCACATTATAACTAAATAATAAAAATAAAACTAAAAAAAAAAACTAATTTTTTGTTTTTTTTTCTACGGAAATGTCTCCTGAGCTAAGGGATGACAGATTCCTTTAAAAACAAAAAATATAAAACAATTTAAAAACAGATAGAACACGCAATGCGTCTTTAAAATCATAATTTTTCCAATATTTGACGTAAAAAATTTATTAAACCACCTACTATGATATATTATTTTAATCAGAAAAAAACAAGCAATTTAATTACCTAATCATTTATAGGGTGTCCCTAATAAAAAAACATGTTTGGGTCATATGTCAAAAATGACAGCTCAAAAATTTTTTGGCTACGCCACTGGATTCTACGGAAAAAAGTGTCTGTATAATGTGCAATTAGTTTTTTCGTATTCTGTAATAACAACAAAGCTATAGGGCCTTTTCAAAAAGTGAAAAAATCGAGAATCACCCGCGCTCTGTGATAGCGATGATCTATTTTTACCATAAATGTTTTCTCCAAAAGAGCTCGAGGATGGGGTATCGGATTTTTAATATCTCTTATGGTTTCCAAGTTTCCCATAAGGGACAACCAAAATGGGACACCCTGTACATGGTAGTGCCTTTCGTTGACTTTGCAGGGTATAGTGAAAACTAGGAAAGATAGAACAAATTCTGATTGTGCAATATTATCTCGATTTTTGAAACAAATTTAGTGGGAAAGTAAATCATGGCTAACTTGATTCTGTTCTTGGAGATACAAACTGCTTTTTAAATTTTGTCAATTTGGCCAGGCACTGTAACTCGCTTGATATTAAGAGTAGAAAAATGAAAATAGAAAAGTTTTAGGATTTTTACGCATAATTTTTGTGACGTACCTGTATTTTTTGGTTGACTTTTATTTTAAAGTTATAACTCAAAGTTGTTTTTTTTAATGGAATACCCTAAGAAATACGACATTTGATGTATCTATTTTTTAATTCTTTCGGAAATATAGTCATCATCAGGATTTTTTTTTCACGAAACACCCTGTATGTTATATTACCGTTGCAAAGATATTTTAAAGTAGCTTAAAAAATACCACATTTGATATATTTATCTCTTATAGTTTTGGAAATATGACCATATAAATCTAAATAATAGTGCTACGCATTAAAATTGGAAGCTTATATTTCCGAAACTGTTGAAGGAAATAATTTTAAATTTGATAAATTTTTAAAGGCTTTTAAAAAGCCTTTTTAATGATAATAAAATATACAAGGTGTTTTATTTTTAAAATGCCATTTTATTATCGCATTCTTGACGATGGCTATATTTCCGAAACTATGAAAAATTAAATATATCAAATGTTGTATTTTTTACGGCTTTAGAATATACCTTTCAATTGGTGATAAAATATGTAGGGTGTTCCATTTAAAAAAACCCAACTTTGTGTTATAACTGTAAAATAAGGTCAATGGAAAAAATATAGGTACGCCACTGAATCCTTCGTAAAAATCCCTTAAACTATTCTTTTTACAATTCTTTCTATCTCTAATATTCAGCGAGTTACAAGTGCCCGGCCAAATAGACAAAATTTGAAAAACACTCTGTTTCTCCAAAACGAATTAAGTTAGCCATAATTTACTTTTACCATTAAATTTGTTTAAAAACTGAAATCAAGATTGCGAAATGAGATGCAAATCAATGATGCAAGAGCTGTTAATGTGGTAATATCTCAGTGAGTGTTCAAAATTTTAGGTCAAAATAGTACATTTGGTTCTTCCCTTATATACTTATAAATGTATTAACACTTTTTACAATACCGGTATTAGATATAAACCTTAATAAAAGGACAGATAACTAAACGAAAAAATCGGATAAAAAAAAATAAAAATTAAGTTAAAATTGAATTTGAACAACATTTTGTTTGTCCGATTTTTTTTATCCAAGAGTGTATTTTGTAAGTAAGATTTAAAAAAATCAATTGGTATTTTTTTCTTTAGGTGTATTGGCTGGAGATGTAGGTCTTGCAGTTGGTCAAGCAATGACTTTGACAGGACTCCTTCAATGGGCAATACGACAAGCTGCAGAAATGGAAAACACGATGACATCAGTGGAAAGAGTGTTGGAATATGCAGAAGAAAGGCCAGAAAATAAGGGTGGTCAAGAAGTTAATGGATGGCCTAGAAATGGAGGTATAAAGTACAAAAACGTATCTCTGACATACAAGACAACTGGAGAAAGAGTTTTGAAAAATATCTCTTTTGAAATTGACGGCAGAAGTAAAATTGGAATTGTAGGCAGAACTGGTGCGGGAAAAAGTTCACTTATATCGACATTATTTAGACTGTATCATTACGAAGGAGAAATTCTTATTGACGGAGTTAATATCAAAACCCTACCTTTAGAGTTCTTCAGATCCAAAATTGGTATTATTCCTCAGGATCCTATATTATTTACTGGCACAATCAGAACAAACATTGATCCTCTTCACCGATACTCAGATTCAGAAATATGGTTAGCTATTGAGAAAGTTCAAATGAAATCACTTATCTCAAGCTTAGACCAAAAAATAACCGACCATGGGCAAAACTACAGCTCTGGTCAAAGACAATTACTATGTCTTGCAAGAGCTTTGGTGTGCAACAATAGAATTATCGTTTTGGATGAAGCTACAGCTAACATGGACCTCGAAACAGATCGGCTGTTGCAAAAGACGATTCAAGACAATTTTGCAGATTGTACAGTATTAACTATTGCTCATAGACTTCATTCCATCCAAAGTGCTGATAAGGTTCTGGTGGTTGAAGACGGGAAAATTGTCGAATTTGATGATCCAACGGTTTTGATATTAAACAAAGAGGGTTTGTTTTATAAGATGGTCAAAGACGGAGGTGGCATTAACTTTTGTAGTTTTTTTATATTAAAATAAATTATTTTGTACTAACTTCTTTTATTTCATTTAACGATATCCTTCGTACAATATTAAGGGAAATTTTTACATTGATAAATATAAAGCTAAAGGTGTGATATACGTTAAAACGTAACAATTTTAATATTTCATTCGATCTATTTAGTTTTTATAAATCACATCGTTAAAACACTGTTATAAAAACGTCCCTTAACTCCAAAAAATGATTTACCAAAAACAATAACCAAAATAAAAAATGTTTATTTAAATACTACAACTATATGGAAGACTCGTGTAGAAGTGACAATGAGTAGGATATGCACTTTTTCATTTTTTTGTACTTTTATTTTCTTATGTTATAGAAATGTCTGTTAAAGTCTGAACCACCTATAATTCATTCTGAAAGCAATGCCGCCAAGTGCACAAAAATAATAAAGTAAACAAAACTTTTCGAAAGCACATAGCCTCTGACAGAGCCTGACTACATATTTTTTGGATAACTAAAAATAAACATTGCTAAAACGCGTATTACGTACTTACAAAACATAATCTTATTTCGTCTCTGTCCTGCTATAAAAGCTGACACTTGCCGTAAAGAATTATAAACTCGTCGGGTTTATTATTTATTGATGCAATAAATCATTGTTAACAAAAGGGTTAGTTTACATTAGATACTTTGCGGCAACCCTTTTAGAATGAATCAAATCTGGTCCTAACAATAACTTAATTTTTTTAACCAGTACTTTTGCTTGCTTGCTTGCTTGTTTATGGCTTTCATGCTAGTGAATCGCCAGCTCTATCCCTTCCGATCATATAAGCGATGTCGCTTATAAGTTTTCCAGGACTTTGTCGTTGGAACCTCTGGATAGTCGAGCTTTGTAGCTCCCAGAAGTTCCTAGCACATGTCAATAACAAAGCTATGAAATGCATAAATTGCGGCCATCTTCCCAAGAGCTGCTGCTGGTATCGCGCATAACCGGTTTCTTTCAGTACTGACGTCACCCGCAGCGCCCGCCTCCATTCTCCGCCATTGAAGAATACCTCGTGCAGTACGCCAAAACGAAAAACATCATGTTATGTAACCAGTACTTTTTAGAGAACAAGTGCATTATCCTGTGACTGCAACTATCAACTTTTTTAAAATTACGTTTAAATATACATATACAGGTAGTGTTAATACAAGAAATATTAATGATATTATAATAGGTGTAAATATTTTAATAAATTTAACACTAAAGGGTACTTATTTAATAGGTACTTAATAGTCTATACCGGGTGATGCATCGCCGGGCGGGACATAGAAATCCCAAGTAATTTTTAATGGGGTCAATTATTGGCTCCCCTAATTATCTTAGAAAAAATTCTATTGAAGTTTATTGAAGAGCATGCAAATCTACGTACATGGTAAAAACTTTAGATTTTTCGGTTAACCCGTTCGCTAGTTAGATGCTAATACATTTTTAAAAATTGTTACATTATTATCGCCTCATATTTATGAACAACAATAAAAATACCAGTTAGCGTGACATAACGTTGTCATTTTGAAATTTAGTGCTTTATTTTTATCAAAAAATCGTAGAGCGAAAAATGTCATAAGTTCTTGAAATTTGTTACTCTAGTTTAGTTTAACTTAACCTAATTCGTTTGTATAAATACAACTTTAATATTTCACTGTACGATTTTTTGATAATAATAAAGCACTAAATTTCAAAGTGACAACGTAATGTCACGCTAACTGGTATTTTTATTGTTGTTCATAAATATGAGGCGATAATAATGTAACAATTTTTAAAAATATATTAGCATCTAACTAGCGAACGGGTTAACCGAAAAATCTACAGTTTTTACCATGGACGTCGATTTGCATGCTCTTCAATAAACTTCAATAGAATTTTCTCTAAAATAATTTGGGAGCCAATAAATGACCCCATTAAAAATTACATGGGATTTCCTATGTCCCGCCCGGCGATGCATCACCCGGTATGTATCGGGGCCCGTGGCGGAAAGAAAAGTTGGTGCCCTTATCTTTTAGTTTTTGAAACTAATTTTTTAAAAACAAAAAAAGATCCCCACTCTCCAACTGGGGCCCCTTCCAACACTTAACGTAATTTACTCAGGGCCGGCCCAAGGGATGAGCCGATGAGGCGATCGCCTCAGGTGGCATGTTTCCAGGGGCAGCAAAATGATCCGCTTTAACATAAAATTTTGTTTTTCGTTTTGCGCAAACACTTATTTTTTTGCACTAAAATAAAAATTTAAACATTATTTATATTGGGGAATCAATCAATCTGAGGAGCACTTACAGGTTTATTATTTTGTCAAGGCGCCCCTACTCGCAATATGTATACAGTCGTGTACTAGAAAGTGCTGCGTGTAAAGTACAATGTATAAAGTATGTGTTTTCACATCTCGCTTGTTAGGAGCGCCGTCCCCGATTATACGTTATGGCGCCTCCGAAGCGCCGCGGCGCGTTTTTTGAGAACCACTGTAGTGCTATCTGATTCAAAACCCCTCAAAATCAGAGCTACAATTTAAATAAATTTATTCGGGATCCAATTTTATCAATAGCGTTTTTATTTGCTATTAAAAATATTTGTTATTGGTAAAATAATTACTTAATTTATTTTTGTTTATTAAAAAAATATAAGTTCTATAAAGAAAATTTTGATCCTTTAATTTTCACTTTTTGTTTTATTGAAAAGGTTCTTATCTATTATTATTATTTTACAGTTAAACCACCAAGTCACTTTGTTAAATTTAATTTATTAACACAATAAAAATTTTGGAGTCACCAAAGTTACAATCAGTTATAAGAAAAATCTTGCTAGTCAAAAATAATCTTAAAAACACTTATTTTCTAACAAAAACATTTAAATGCCGCGCTACACTTACTTTTCGTTGATTTTTCTAGATTAAATTATCCTTTTATCCAAAAGAAAATCACCAAACACCTTAAACTTTACTCACAAAATATATTTACCAATTTTCTTAGCCGTTACTCAAAACTGCACGAACTTCGGGTGATACTTTACTTAAACGGCACGAACGTTTGATTGGAATTGACTGACTTCTTAATCACAAAAAAAACTGACATGAACCATCCGATGGCACCATATCGTACCATCGGATGGTGCCTGGAATTCAAGTTTTAAACCGCACGAACTTTAGATGAAAACTGACTTAAACCGCACGAAGTTTGGATAGGAACTGACTTTCCTCTTTGGGAACAAAATGCTTAAATAGACCACTTCCATTAACCAACAAAGTGATTTTGGCAATTTACTTATGATTAATAGTTATTGAATTCAGGTGTTCGGAATTTGGCCTTAATCTGTCAAAAATCAATTATTTTGCAAAAATTCAGATTTATGGATTCCCTAAAAGCATTTTAATTACTTAAGTGCATTCAACAATTAACATTAAAATTCCATTATCTATAAGTCACATTTCCCTCTCTTAGCAAAATCTTGAATTTGATAGGTCTCTTGGTGTCTGATTTGGATTATAACACTTTTAGTTTTAATCAAGTTTGCTCTCGGTCCAGTCAAATCCTAGTATCTCGCGGGTGTTTGTGCTAAGTGACTACATAGGATTATCTTTTAATTTTATAAGGTAACTTAGAATTATTATTCTTTTATCTTGGACCGAGTTTTCAATTTTAACCAAAAGTTTTTTTTGTTTTAATAAAATTCAGAATATAACAAATAAATAATTCTTTTGTCACATTAAAAAAATATTATTGAATATATTTTTATTTTTATTTTTTTATTGGACTTGGAAAATAAATTTTTCTTTAATAAATAAAATTAATTTATTTTAATATTATTTAAAATACACAACCTTAACTCAATAAAACTTTTAAATAAACTTTTTTTTATTAGTTTTTTTTAATAAAATTTTTATTAGTTTATAAAAACAAAATTTTAATCCAGTATTCAAATTTATTAATTTATTATTATAAAACGTCGTCTTTGATTTTAAATTTTAAATCTAATTTTATGCACTTATTTTATTTAAAATATGAATCAATCTTGCTGGGCATTACACCACTAATTTAACCAATAATCTACGAGTATATCGTAAATAATTACCTACATATATATTATGTTTTGTTTTTAAATTACAATAAACTAAAAAGGCGACATCGTCAGGTCACAAAGAAAAATTAGTCTTGGGGCCAGGGCTGTTTCGTGGCCGATTAGTGTCCACGGAATTTTGGAATTTATTCCTATGGATTTTGACCCGCTGAATTCGAATTTTAAACTTACTTTTGTGTCGGAAGTGACGGGAATTTGTTATAAATAATTTAGTTGTTTATAGGGCTCTAGCTCCTAAACCAAAAGAGATGGCTAATATAAACGGTCAAAAATTTATGTCTGATATAAATTGTTGACCGTTTACATTAGCCAGAATTTCTATCAGACATAAATGTCATGCAATTAATGTCAGATGTACATAAACGTATAGTAAGAACATTTTAAAAGCGCAAATTCGGTATCCTTTGAAAATAATACAAAAAAATATAAAAAGGCCACCTGCAATCGGAATATTTTATACAAAGACGCCGCTACCCTTTACAGCCACGCGCTAATACACTATGGGATGGAAATCCATTATTTTGGCCAAAAAGCAACTTTGAAATTTTAATGGCTCATGCTGTGTATTTCAAAGTAGATACTCCAAACTACATGTACGCAAAATTATAAAAGGATATGACGACTTCTATTGGGGTAATAAGAAACTTGAAAATGTGTTTTAAGTAAACATAAATATACAACATTTATACATAGTTTATTATTACCCTTGATTACTAAAAAAGTAAAAGAGTTTAAATAATAAGAGCTATTGTTGTGTTTCCGATGCAGTCTCGCGAAGTGTCGCTACTTTTGTCAAAGATTTTTTACATTTTTCTTTATCAGTTTTTGTACTGACAATTGCCTTCCTACTTTTTGCTACTTCTGAGTGTAAGGACAGATACAAGAGATATGTTTTGTCCTACACTGTATATCCTAAAAGATAAAAGCATTCTGATTAAAGATATGGATTCTACAGAATCTACCCAACAAAACCGTGTTATTATTTATTTTATACGTTAAAAAATAAAAAAAGTTGGGAAAATGTATCTCTATTACGCTTCTAAGAATAATTTAAAATTATTTTTCAGATTTGGATGGTCATATTTCCGAAACTAATTAAGATAGACACACCAAATGTAGTATTTTTCTAAAGCATTTAAAATTTTTTTTTGGTGGTGATATAATATTCAGGGAATTTCATTTAAAAAATCATACTTATGTTCGTACCCTGTATATCATATGAGATAATAATCATCGGATTACGGATTAGAATACTACCGAATTAACCAAACAAGCTGACATTTTAGTTTATTTTGTACAATAAAAAATAATAATGTTAAGGGGGTGTAAATTTATAATAACATATAATAAGTTTTAGGTTTCCGAAAAGCAATTGTAATAATTTATAATATTTTTCCAGTAAAAAGCACCTCATTTTAAGTTAGATTGGTAAGTTTCAGAATTTTGTCCAAAAAATTAATTTCTGTCCCATAGTGCAATGACCACCTGCATATCATAAAGAAATATAGCAAAGGCGGCCGCGAAGACAAGCATGCCGATTTATTTGCTTTAAACTTTTTGTGATTTTTTTCTTATCAAAGAGAACCGAATTTACATTTTTAAACTGTTCCTTCTATACATATCGATTCAAGCCTGCAGCGCGTTGTATGCACTGGTTGTATGGGAATCACCAGTTATACTTTATCGACAGATCTCAAGGTAACGCAGTATTGCCACTGTGTGTTCTAAATTTATTAATTTGGTTGTAAAATAAAAACTTTAGTAAAATCGAGTCGCAAAATTGAAATCGCGATAACGGGTTTGGTAATTTAAGACCATAATGTAGTAAAGTGGTGCATGATGCTTACAAATAAAATAATAAAGAGAAAATTCCTGAAAATTTCGTCGTTTTAAAACATTAAATAAATCGGGTAAAAGAAGTTTTTGGGCATCCATTGTCTTAATATAATATTTTTTGCCCAGTTTTACAGTTGCGAGTTTAGTTTAGGTTCTGTTTAACTCAACTGATACATATATATATATATATATACAATACATTTTAAATGAATAGGTTCATGTATCAGTTAAGTTCAACTGAACCTAAACTGAACTCGCCATCGTAAAACTGGGCCTTAACTTTGTTTAATTTTTTAAAACATATATTTTTTTTTTGATTTTTAATTTCATAAAATATAAAATCATATTTTAATTTTTATATACAATATATTCAGTATCTTGTATATTTTTAAAATGAAATTTCTTTAAATTTTATACTTCTCTTATTTAACTAAATTTGTCTAAACCTTAGGTATATACAATGTGTCTGATAAAGTTGGAACCAAATATGGAAAAAAATTTATTATTTATTTTAGGAAAAAGTTATTTTTATTAAAAGTTCTGCATGGTCTAAAATTCTAATCTTAAACGAGATATGTCAAAAAATATAAATTTTGCTTAAAAGTAAAAACCTTTATTTTTAACAAAATAAAAATGTGTTATCGAAACAGTTGTTCAAAATTAAATAAATAAGGGTTTAAAAAACTAAAAAAACACGCTTTTATATGCAACCGAACTAAAAATTAGAAAATAATTTTTCATTACAAAGAGTTTGTCACTTCAGAGTAAAAAGCGTGGGGTGCATTTTACTATTTTTTCATAACTTTTCCCTCATAGATATTTGCAAATAGAATAATTATAACATTTAATATATTAAGCACCCCACGCTTTTATTCTGAAGTGACAAACTCTTTGTAATGAAAAATTATTTTCTAATTTTTAGTTTGGTTGCATATAAAAGCGTATTTTTTAGTTTTTTTAAACTATTATTTATTTTTCATTTTTAGTTCGATATATCAATTAGTTTTTTAAAAATAAATGCTCCAATTTATTCACTAAAAAATTCCTTCGCCATTTTGTCAAGAGACACAGAGGATCTGTAAAGGAATTTATTTATCCTGGCGGTCCTAATCAGGATAACGGGATACTGTTTTTAAATTATTGCATTGTCATCGGTCCTTGATACGTGTGCAAAGTTTCAAAGAAATTGAATCGCTGGAAGTTGGTAAAATTAGGCTCAAAGATTCCGTTACATAGATAGATAGATAGATAGATAGATAGATACAACCCAAGCTAATAAAAGCGTGTTAAAAAAAAAACAAATATGCAGTTTAGCCTAAGAATTTAGATTTGGTGATAGTTTACGTTTTTCATTCCACTACATATTGCAATTTTACAACTACTAACTTATTCTGACATGCCAAATAATCTTTTACGCCAATGCCTATTAAATTATGCAATCCAGCCAGAAAAGTCATAATAATCTATACGAAATAAATTTTAATCTTAAATTGCTGTAATTACATTTTTGTATATGTTATTTCAATTCTGAACAAATTTTTTAATAAAAAATTTTAATATTGTCAAAAAATAGAGCCAAATTCATATTTTTCGACATATCTCATAGAAGATTTAAAAAAAATGATAATTGGATATTACCATGCATAATTGTAGAGAATAACTTTTTTCCTAAAATGATTAGTAAAAAGGTTTTCCATATGGTTCCAACTTTATCAGATACACTGTATAATTTGACGAGCCTGTGACAGTTAGCAGCTGCAAAGATTTGTAAGGCTCTTGTCCCCTTTTCTTAATAATAATTTATTTAAGATAGATTTTTTAATAAAGTAGGGGTTTGGACCCCCCATGACAAAGAAGGGAAATTTGTATGGAAATGTGCTTTCCTTTGTTTTGTGTGTACAGTTATGTGGACCCCACCCCCTTAGAATACGGAAAAAGAACATGTGTAGGTAGAAAAATCTGTAAAAGTGAAATGGTTTTCAGAAAGCGAGACCATCTTTCCAACTTAGTTTTAAAGGTAAGAACTATTGTTTTTGGCTTTCGAATCCTCTCCCCATAATACATTAAAGTGACCACATTTTTATTAAGACAAAGCGGGAGAAAATAAGAGAGAATGAAAATTACAAGTTTGTTTATATATTATTGTATACATGGCAATTGTTAACTTATCGGAGGCAACATGCCGATTCTGATCATTTTTAACCAATGGGGGTTTTTAGGGCGCTGATTACTAATCTTTTTTGGTCGGCAACGCTTCGTTTTCAGATGATCAAACTTGAATACAAAACTATTCTAAATTTACATATAATTTACATTTTCCCCCGTTTTTTTCTGAATGCAATTCAAGGGCTTTTCTCTAAATTGGCACTCAATATGTAATTTTTACCACTTTTTAAATTTATGTACCCTTTAAAATTGCAAAGCTTTACTTTCAATCATTCTAATAGCAGTAGCAGCCATGGCGGCGCCATGGCTGCTGGACCTATCATAAAAATTTATTCATGGCCAGAAAGCTACCCAGCAAACACTATTTGCCGGAAATGTACATTTTTCATATTGGCATTGATGGTAAAGCATTGGCAATTGGTGGCAATAGTATGCCAACATCTTATACGCATTAAAAAGTCAACCCTAAATAAACACTTAATTGCCAATAAATTTTACATGCGGGCGAATTGCCGGCAAGCATACAAATATGGCGGCATACCAATCCTGATTAAATAAAGCACGCGTTTTTGTTGCAGGCAAAATAAATATTGGATTTTGAAGGCAAACCTTCAACTCTTTAAACCATATTATTAACATTGGTATTTAACTAACATTAAAGCATTATTTTTGTTTGTTTTATTTATAATGGCAGCTAAACAACATTATTTTATGTTTTTTACATAATTTAAAGGAAGTGGCCTTTTCATTTTATTGTTAAAAATTATGAAAATAAAAATTAGGTCAAAACAAAATGTTTATTATGTATTTTGGAGCAGAATAAAAATAAAATGATGGTAAAATTAGCTACGTTAATTTCGACCGAAGGTGACCGCTTTGTGCATTTGTTTTCTACGTGGTTTTCTAGCTTTTTAGTTTTCTTTTAAAGAAAGAGAGTTTTTAATAGACATAATTAAATGTATTCATTACCTAATAAGTGTGTGTTGTGTGATAAATTGGTGATTGGTAGTCGAGAAGGCATGATATTCAAGTAGACTGTTAGGAGCTGTAAACATTTTGTTTAAAACTTTATTAAAAGTTTTAAAGACGTGTTAATAAAAATATTATATATATTTAATAGTTTTTTGACATACCGATAGATGGCGTAATGGACAATAAACTACTACGTTTCTGCAATATCTTCGCTTTTTATCGTCTAAACCGTACCCATTAGACAAAAATAATTCGAGAGCGGTCTGCGGTAGGTGATCTTACTTAGCTTTGAAAGAAATATCTTCGGCTAGTGTAAAAATCTGCATCTCCAAGTTGGACAGTGTTCCGAGAGATGCTACTTTGCATTGCAAGGAAATTGCATGCAGTAAGGAGTTTTTTCCTATTTTAATTTTCAAATAAAATATCGCATCATTTTAGCTTTAAAAAAAAGTATATGTGACAATTTTCGTCAATAAGACGTCAGCTTGCTGCTTGGGAGTATCTGCATTTGCCCACTTTCGTGTCTTTTTGTTATCTTTTTGCCAATAACTTATTAATGATGGATGCCATCATCCTAAATGTATTTTTTTATCATAACTTATTAATGACGGATGCCATCACATTATCTGCAACACGTGGCCTAATAACGGCCAATTGCCCACTTTCGCGTCTTTTTGATACCTTTTTGCCAATGCCTTGCCATTAAAGAGTGTTGGCAATGCCAGTAAATTAAATGTACAACGCCGGCAAAAAATGTTATATGGGTACACTATTCAGGAGTGTTATAGGCTATATTTTATTATGATTAAACAAAGTTCAGATATTCACGCCCAACGAAGTGGGCACGGGTCGGCTATCTTGAATAAACTGTAACTAAAATGACGTTACCTATTCTCAACGGATTTTAATGCGGTTTTTTAAATAGATAGAGTGATTCAAGAGGAAGGTCTCGCTAAAATCGGGACGTGTGATTACTTTGTATACGTCCGTGATGTTAGTTAAACATTTCTGATAAAAAGATTTTAAATTAAATAAAATAAATACCTTTTAAAATCGTACTCAGTAAAAACATAAAAAACGTGGCAACACCTCATGTTTTTAAAACGCGTCGATTTATCCGATAATTATTTAGCGGTTTTAGTGCACTTTCCTGTTTTTCACGGTGAAGTTTCAAGTGTCAAAAATAATTTTTAAATCAAATTAAATAAATTATTAAAACAAAGTTTGAAAAACAAAAGGTATTTGTATTACTTTAATTTTATCAGAAATTGATTTTAATATGAATATTAGTTCGTAACCAATAAATACATGCTTTAAAAGATCATTGTTTAGTTAAGAATATTGTTTTTATTTGAAATTATTAGATAATATATTGCCAAATCCACCTATTTTAAATTAGTTGCTTTAAAGTTCTAAAATGTAAAACAAAGAAAATTTATTATTTTGTTATCATTTTCTACGATACGAGTACGAGTATCATATAAGTTCTTTCTAATCTATCTAAAAAAAATAATAATTAACATGATATTAATACTAGGATAAGTTATTGTATTGTTTTTGCTTTTATATTTCAAAAAGTTTTAGCTTACGTTGTTTATTGTGATATAAAAGACCCTAAAAATGTCAAAAAAATTTGTATTGCTGGTAATATTAACAAAAAAATGCGTCTTGCTTGCAGAAACCGCCAAAGAGATGAACACATGATTTTGTTTTTTAATATTTTTTGAGCTATCACCTCTGCTTATGCAAATAATATTGTAAAAAATATTATTTGGTCGATGTGAAAACTTATTTAAAGTTAAAAATAAAAAACAAAATTAAAATTCCATTTTTTTATTTCTTTCCGTTAAATTACAAATCTTAACTTTTTGCTTAAAAACAACTTTCCTAATTATAAAGTGACTACTTAACTTATTTTAATAATTATAATTTTTGAATTTTCATCTATATTTAAAACAAGAAAATAAAAAAGCTAAGATTTGTCAGCGATGATAGAAAAAATCATTTTTATTAATTTTTTTAAACATTACCAGTTTCCTATTAGCTTTTTCTTATTTTTAGTAGTTCTACCGATACCACAAGAATCAAATGAGTGCTTAAAGTAATTTGACTGCCGTGGTATTTATATTTGGCAACGCTGCGTAAAAACAATAGAAATCATACAGTTTAAAACCTATTTAATTTCTTCTTGTTGCTTGTTTTGTAACTAAACCAAGGATTTTTACAGGAAAAGAAAATTTATTTTTGCACATCTTTGTTAGATTCCCATAATTATTCTTCAAAGCATTACTTGTGTGCAGTAAAGCATTAAGTCTTTCAATTTTGTTTTATTGGTCTGTCTTGTATATTTTTGTTATTTTATATTACAAACGTTTTTTAGAACCTACACATAAAACATTTTTATTTACCGTATTCTAAACTTAAATGAATAAAAAAGTCTTAAATAATTATTTTACACTTTAAAATCTTTAATTATACTTTAAGGATAAGATATAACCTTTCTTTTGCATAACTCTAAAAGTTGTTCCTTGAAGGAGCATTTTTCGTTAGAAACGCACCCAGGAAATCCTTAATTTTAGCTAGAAATGCACCCTCAAATCTTTTTAGATAAAATAATTTGAAAATCCTAGTTACTAGTTAATCAAATGTCTTTTTTAACATTAGTACCCCCTAGTCCCGTAGGCACTAGGCTACGTGAATAAAATTATTTTTATGTCAAAGCATCGTTCTGTACAATTTAGCTAAAAGAGTGTCATTTAAGCTAAATGGTACCCGATCTCGATATATTCTTACATTAAAAAGGTAAAGGGGAAGCACTTTACATATCCTCACGATTAATAAATATATTTTAATTTCCGCTGTCTGAAAAATAGCTGATTACTTGTTTGTTTTTGTATAAAATAATACAAAAAATCTAATACACAAATAAAGACAAAGGCTTTGTCCAACTATTTAGTAAATATTTTTGCTCAGTCTAGACATACTAACTCAGCAAAATAATAATTCAAGCTCTTTTATAATATCTCACTTAAGGGATATTATTTTAATTCTTCTGTCTTACAGCTGCTAACACGCTTGTCTAACAGCTGACGTCATTAAAATGTGAATCGAAAATATAAGAACGCTTACCGCCAACGACAAATGACATTAAAAAATAATAATAATATAATCTAAAAAATGGTAATTCCCGTTTTATAACAAAAATGCACAATACTTTCCATTGCAGTTGAATTAATCCTTCACATGGTTTCCACACATATTATTGTTCTTGTTATTAGTATACATTTAGTCAATTTTGTTTGACTTTTAACCTCAAATTGGGTTATGGGTTTTTGAGGGGTTTTTCTTTATTTTTCAGGCTACCGGCAAGTTCCTAGGGATTAATAGGCCTAAATAGGGTCAGCTCGTATACCCCGGGACCGAAACCAAAGCGGTCCCATTCTTACTAGATAGATTTTGGCGTGTTCCCAATAAAAACGACCTTGCATATAAAGTCATAAATTCCGGGACGGCCATTATCATTTTTTAGGTGGAACAAATTTTGTTATTAATTATTATTGCTAACTTGTAACAATCAAACTAATTATTTTTCCAAACGTTAATTTACATATTTATTAAGTATTTAGTTAAGTTCGTTAATTTTTTTAAGATGCCCTATATGTAACTTTTAGATATACATTTTTATTTTTTAACAAATTTACATAAAATAAATAATAGTTTAAAAACTAAAAAACACTTTTTATATGCAACCGAACTAAGAATTAGAAAATAATTTTTCATTACAAAGAGTTTGTCACTTCAGAATAAAAGCGTGGGGTGCTTAATATATTAAATGTTATAATAATTTTTTTTGAAATACAAAGCAATATAGCACCCCACGCTTTTATTCTGAAGTGACAAACTCTTTGTAATGAAAAATTATTTTCTAATTTTAGTTCGGTTGCATATAAAAAGCGTGTTTTTTTAGTTTTTAAACAATTATTTATTTTTCATTTTTTAGTTCGATATATCAATTATTTTTCTTCGGTCATGTGATATTGAAATGTTTCACGAACTATTTCGTGTTAAAAACACAGTTTTCTTTAAAGTTCCTGAGAAAAAGTTTGGGATGTTGCAAAAGATGGCAACACAGGTGTTAATAGTGTGAACACCTAGTATAAAAAAAGTATACATTTCAGGGAATTTTAAAAATATACATTTTTGGGAAATTTAAATATAATTGGGTTACTTAACATTGGGAAATTTGGTACATAAAACAATACGTGAAGTGTCAAGGTTTAAAAAGTATGAATCAAACAATTTTCTAGGTTACTCTTATAATAATAAAACAAAAACATTAAACAAGCGAGTAGCCTAGAAATGCAAAACAAATACGGAAAAATTTAATATTTAAAGAGAACAAAATTTTAAGACGGGGATTGATTGATTGTTTATCAGATAACAAGCGGTTAGTGAAGTAAAGTAAAAGTTAAAGTTTGAGTTAAGCCCCGTACGGGCTATCCCTAGGGATATGCCCGTACTAAATTTAATTAGTTCAATAAGTTAGGTTGGTTTTTAATGCAAAGTTAGTGTTGATGGTCCACCGGTCTCATGGTCCCAAGAAGATAGTTCCATATGGTACATTTGCCCAGTGACGTCAAGTAGTATTTCAAAATGTAAACGTCACATATGGTGGAGGCGCCCCCGTTCCCAGTGACCTTTGTGAAACGTCGGTTATGGTAAGCTGTGCCCGCCCCAGTTCCAGTGCCCTTTGTGAAGCGATAGGAAAAGTCGCTTATGGTACGCCCTTCCTACCCCTCAGTTTATTTTTGGAAGAAAATACCATATATATGGTAAAGGCGTCCCGTTCCCCGGAGAAGAAATGTGTGTGAAAGGACGAAGATGGGGAAAAAATATGTTGCGTAGCGTAGCTGCAAGGAGGTAGCAGCGTAGCTACAAGAAAAGGAAGATAAGGTATATCTTCAGTTTTGAAATATGGCTAAATGGAGTTAGCCAGAGGTGATAAAGAAGAATATGGAAATATATTTATTTGTGTCGAAGTTGTATGGTACGTCGTGAAGACGGAGTTCAGAAGCAGCATGAGGCTGCATTAGCACTGGAAGCCGCAGCTCTAGTATGGGGAAGAGCTCTGAAGTATGGTCTTGAATGGTGGGGTACAAGACAGTTAAGCGGCCCTGAGAAAGCTCAGGATATGGGTAAATTGGCACGCGGCTGCAGTAACCTGAAGTGGAAGAAGAAAATGGGAATGAAAGGCAGACAATGGTACGTGGAGAAGTACGGGACAAATGGCCAATGGAACGCACCATCAAGGACATGGACAGGCAGGCAAGGTGGACGCAATTTTTTTTTTTTATAAAGGCTAGTATAAGAAAAATGTGGAATATTAGGTTAATTTCTAAGTATAAATATTTTAAAAAATTTGATTTTCTTTTTATGTAAGAGATATTTTTTTGTTTTTAAACTATCCAATAAATTTAAAAAAGAGCAAAAGATAAAATAGAAAAAAATCACCTAATTAATTATTTTCTTTCCCACTGGTATATTAAATAAGTCATTGAATTACTTTTTTAATGGTTCAACGTTTTGCTGACGAGACAAGGCCAAGTTCACTTTTATTGTTACGGAACTGATCAGTTTTAAATAACACAAACTTTTTTTGCTTATTTAGCGTTTGTATAGTACATAAATGTCTAGTAAACTTAAAGATTAATAAAAAAAATACAATTTATGAGTAACAATAATTAGGTCATTTTTTGTCTAAAAAATAATCTTACCGTTAAAACTATATTTATTTAAAGTACCTACTTAAAGAAAACCTCAAATTTAAAAAGGTTTTTAACAATTAAGCTAAAATCTTATTTGAACTAATTATTTCAGCAAAAACATCTCTAGAACTTTTTAAATAATTATTTTAGATAATTTATCCGGAAGAATTTTTTAAAATTTCAAAAAAACAAGAGTCATAATGTTAAATATAACCTAAATGAATTATTTTTAGAGGAAAAAAAACTATTTTTACATTTTTTCTTGCATTTTTTTGAAAAAAAATTAATTGGTTAAAAATAATTTTCTGAGTTTAAAAAAAAAACAACAGATTTAATAAAACGTTAAGATTATTTACGATAAATATAATTTTTATAATAAGTAACATAATGTTAGGTTTTAAATATTTGTAAGCTATATGGAACTATCGTTTTTCGATAATATTGCTAATTTTTTTTTAAAGGTTTAAAGTAAATTTGTCTGATTTCTAATAGCGTTGTGGGTCCAACGCTTTCAGGGAAGGGGCATATGTGAACACCTAGTATAAAAAAAAGTATACATTTCGGGAATTTTAAAAATATACATTTTTGGGAAATTTAAATATAATTGGGTTACTTAACATTGGGAAATTTGGTACATAAAACAATACGTGAAGTGTCAAGGTTTAAAAAGTATGAATCAAACAATTTTCTAGGTTACTCTTATAATAATAAAACAAAAACATTAAACAAGCGAGTAGCCTAGAAATGCAAAACAAATACGGAAAAATTTAATATTTAAAGAGAACAAAATTTTAAGACGGGGATTGATTGATTGTTTATCAGATAACAAGCGGTTAGTGAAGTAAAGTAAAAGTTAAAGTTTGAGTTAAGCCCCGTACGGGCTATCCCTAGGGATATGCCCGTACTAAATTTAATTAGTTCAATAAGTTAGGTTGGTTTTTAATGCAAAGTTAGTGTTGATGGTCCACCGGTCTCATGGTCCCAAGAAAATAGTTCCATATGGTACATTTTGCCCAGTGACGTCAAGTAGTATTTCAAAATGTAAACGTCACATATGGTGGAGGCGCCCCCGTTCCCAGTGACCTTTGTGAAACGTCGGTTATGGTAAGCTGTGCCCGCCCCAGTTCCAGTGCCCTTTGTGAAGCGATAGGAAAAGTCGCTTATGGTACGCCCTTCCTACCCCTCAGTTTATTTTTGGAAGAAAATACCATATATATGGTAAAGGCGTCCCGTTCCCCGGAGAAGAAATGTGTGTGAAAGGACGAAGATGGGGAAAAAATATGTTGCGTAGCGTAGCTGCAAGGAGGTAGCAGCGTAGCTACAAGAAAAGGAAGATAAGGTATATCTTCAGTTTGAAATATGGCTAAATGGAGTTAGCCAGAGGTGATAAAGAAGAATATGGAAATATATTTATTTGTGTCGAAGTTGTATGGTACGTCGTGAAGACGGAGTTCAGAAGCAGCATGAGGCTGCATTAGCACTGGAAGCCGCAGCTCTAGTATGGGGAAGAGCTCTGAAGTATGGTCTTGAATGGTGGGGTACAAGACAGTTAAGCGGCCCTGAGAAAGCTCAGGATATGGGTAAATTGGCACGCGGCTGCAGTAACCTGAAGTGGAAGAAGAAAATGGGAATGAAAGGCAGACAATGGTACGTGGAGAAGTACGGGACAAAATGGCCAATGGAACGCACCATCAAGGACATGGACAGGCAGGCAAGGTGGACGCAATTTTTTTTTTTATAAAGGCTAGTATAAGAAAAATGTGGAATATTAGGTTAATTTCTAAGTATAAATATTTTAAAAAATTTGATTTTCTTTTATGTAAGAGATATTTTTTTGTTTTTAAACTATCCAATAAATTTAAAAAAGAGCAAAAGATAAAATAGAAAAAAATCACCTAATTAATTATTTTCTTTCCCACTGGTATATTAAATAAGTCATTGAATTACTTTTTAATGGTTCAACGTTTTGCTGACGAGACAAGGCCAAGTTCACTTTTATTGTTACGGAACTGATCAGTTTTAAATAACACAAACTTTTTTTTGCTTATTTAGCGTTTGTATAGTACATAAATGTCTAGTAAACTTAAAGATTAATAAAAAAAAATACAATTTATGAGTAACAATAATTAGGTCATTTTTTGTCTAAAAAATAATCTTACCGTTAAAACTATATTTATTTAAAGTACCTACTTAAAGAAAACCTCAAATTTAAAAAGGTTTTTAACAATTAAGCTAAAATCTTATTTGAACTAATTATTTCAGCAAAAACATCTCTAGAACTTTTAAATAATTATTTTAGATAATTTATCCGGAAGAATTTTTAAAATTTCAAAAAACAAGAGTCATAATGTTAAATATAACCTAAATGAATTATTTTTAGAGGAAAAAAAACTATTTTTACATTTTTTCTTGCATTTTTTTGAAAAAAAAATTAATTGGTTAAAAATAATTTTCTGAGTTTAAAAAAAAAAACAACAGATTTAATAAAACGTTAAGATTATTTACGATAAATATAATTTTTATAATAAGTAACATAATGTTAGGTTTTAAATATTTGTAAGCTATATGGAACTATCGTTTTTCGATAATATTGCTAATTTTTTTTTAAAGGTTTAAAGTAAATTTGTCTGATTTCTAATAGCGTTGTGGGTCCAACGCTTTCAGGGAAGGGGCATATGTGAACACCTAGTATAAAAAAAAGTATACATTTCGGGAATTTTAAAAATATACATTTTTGGGAAATTTAAATATAATTGGGTTACTTAACATTGGGAAATTTGGTACATAAAACAATACGTGAAGTGTCAAGGTTTAAAAAGTATGAATCAAACAATTTTCTAGGTTACTCTTATAATAATAAAACAAAAACATTAAACAAGCGAGTAGCCTAGAAATGCAAAACAAATACGGAAAAATTTAATATTTAAAGAGAACAAAATTTTAAGACGGGGATTGATTGATTGTTTATCAGATAACAAGCGGTTAGTGAAGTAAAGTAAAAGTTAAAGTTTGAGTTAAGCCCCGTACGGGCTATCCCTAGGGATATGCCCGTACTAAATTTAATTAGTTCAATAAGTTAGGTTGGTTTTTAATGCAAAGTTAGTGTTGATGGTCCACCGGTCTCATGGTCCCAAGAAAATAGTTCCATATGGTACATTTTGCCCAGTGACGTCAAGTAGTATTTCAAAATTTCAACGTCACAATAGTCTAGCGCATTCGCCATTCAATATTGTTTTTATAATATAAAGGAATTTATTTATCCTGGCGATCCTAATCAGGATAACGGGGACTGTTTGCAGATTATTGCATTGTCATGGGTCCTTGATACGTGTGCAAAGAAATCGAATAGCTGGAAGTTGGTAAAAATTAGGCTTAAAGATTCCGTTACATAGATAGATAGATACAACCCAAGCTAATAAAAGCGTGTTAAAAAGGTATAGTTAGTTGGTAAAAGTTGATTTAAGCAGCTTTTTTAAGATATCTGAATTTCACTTTTAGTATGGCCATGTCTAAGGTATACAGAGTGTTTAAGAATTAATTGCTTATCTTTTAGAGTGTTATTTCTTAGGTGATTTTAAGAAAAAAAGTTCAAATAAACCTTTGTTCTAAATGGCTTAACTTTTGAGATACAGAGTGGTAAAGACGCCCTTTTTTTTAAAGAAAATACCACCCTGTATCTCAAAAAATAAGCCATTTAGGACAAAGGTTTTTTAAAATATTTTTCTTAAAATTACTTGAGGATTATCACTCTAAAAGAATAACATTTAATTCTTAAAGAACCTGTATACCTTAGACACGGTCATACAGGAAGTGGTTTTTTAAAATTTAGATATCTCAAAAACGGATGCTTATATCCACTTTTACCAAGTATACCTTGTTTATGTAAAATATGTTAAGGAATAAAAATGTTTATCTAAAAGTTACACACAAATTGTGCTTTTTTGAAAATATCTTTGCTTTACCAAATCTTTAATTTAAAAAGGATTTTTAACCTATAAGGAAACATATTTAGCTTTTTTATAAGCTACATTACACAATACTCCTTTGACAATTAAGAAATATGATACCGCCGAAAAAGGATCACTTATTAAATAATAAAGTAATATACAGGGTGTTCGAAAAATACACGGCCAAATTTTAGGAGGTGATTCCTCATTGAAAAATATGAAAAAAAGTTCCTATAAACATGGGTCCGAAAATGCATAGTTTCTAAGATACAGGGTGTCCAACATTTAGGTTCAACATTCACCTTCTTTAATCTTCAGTTGACCTTCACTTTTTAATGTCATTAGATAGTCCTTAAAAAGCCAAGATAGGAAAGTAAAATTAATTTTGCTCTATCTTTAACTGTTTTTGCTCAGTAAATCGTCAAAGTTCAAAAATTCCGTCCCAAGAAACATGCAATAAAGTGGTTTTTATTTTTTTCTCGAAAACGAAGCAAGATACAAAAAAATTTCAAGAGATAAAAAAGTTGTATTTTCAGTGGCTTATTCTAAAAAAAAATAAACAAGTTACAAAAAAGTCAGTGGCGTACATTTTTTTACAATTATTTTCGATAAGATGTCCCGTGAGACGCCACTGGACTTAATAATTTTAATTTAATTATGCCTAACTTTGGCCCTTATTACTAGAAATAACACTGAAAAATTTCAAGAAAATCGGGTACAAGGTATTCTAGATAATTACAAAAAACCTATTTTATTTAAAAGTTTAACACCCTGTATCTTGGAAAGTATGCATTTTCGGACCCATGTTTATAGGAACTTAATTTCGAAGCTTTTATTACGTAACAAACAAAATTAAAATTTGGAATTAAAGTTTTTTAAAATAATCTTATCTTAATGCGGGATTAGTAAGAAAAATATTTAGATCGACTAAAATGTGCAACATTAACAATGCATTTATTATTATGTTGTTTGAACAGGCAGCTGATATGGATCAAGGACATAGGATCTACAAAGAAGTGAATCCCAGGAAAAATGCGAATATTTTGTCCATAATAACTTTTTGGTAAGTATGTTTTTAGTGGATTGCCGTTAGCCTTTAAAGCACGAGAACACCCGAATAAAATTATTTTAAATAAATTAGTATAAAACCTATATTAGATTGTATTATTGATAATGTATACAGTGTTAGGAAAAATTACCAGAACGTTCGATTATCTCAAAATATACAAGAGTTACGAAAAAATGTTTCATATAAAAGTTGTAGGGCTGTTAAAAATCTACATATCTATGATAAATTAAAATCTACAGGGTCTCGCGCAAAGTTGTAGAGAATCATAGATATGTTTTTTAAATAAAACCCTGTATATTATTATTAATTTTGATTGCTGACTCTATTCTAAGAATTTTTGTAAACCATATGTTATACCTAAATTCATTAGTTTAAAGACCTTTTTGTTTCTCTCATCAAAATTTTTATGCCCTTTATACAACTTTAACGGCACTCCCATATTTTTGTCATTTAAAAATTGTAGAATGCTGTACCTATAGTAAAAAAAAACAAATTAATTATTATTTTAGGTATAATTTAAAAATACTTCTCAAAGGAAAAAAGAAAGACATAACCGAAAAAGACGTTTATCAAGTACTTTCACAATTTGAAGCAGAAAAATTGGGAAGCAGGCTTGAAATACAGTGGGAGAAAGACAAGAATCAACACAAAATGCTTCCATTTTGTTATGTTTGACAAAATGCTTTCGGTGGACTTATTTTTTTACTTTATCTTGCAGTTAGCTTTCGGTACAGGCATGCTGTAAGTATACTACTAGATTCAAATTTTATAGTATTAAAATAAAAATGTATATTTACCAAACTTATATTTTTTTCAGCATTAAAGAGATGTCAATATTTTGACTGTAAATTTGGTTTCTTCTGTGCAAGAAGAGACTTTAAAAAAACCGACTAAATATCTTTAAGTCGGAAAGGTACGATAAACTGGTCTGTTTTTTAAAAACATTTTAATAATCGCATCTATTTAGCTGCCCAAAATGTGAAAAAAAAACAAGAATTTGTTACGATTGGTCATTAGGTCACAGTAATTGGTCAGCAGTGAAATAGAATTAGGAAAAGTTATTTCAAATTCATTAATTGCTTTATAAGAATATTTGGCACTTTATTACTAAAAGGCGCTAAAAAATCTTTTTAAAACCTTGATATTTTAAACACGCTGTAAAAGATGATGTATGGATGACCAATCAAAGAGAATGGACAAAGGGAGAGAAATAATTGATTTACCCCTACCAATTAAAAAATGGCACACACCTGCGACTTGTGATTGTGTTCAGAGACCGAAAGACCTCGTCAAAGTTTTATTTTATTCTTGCTTACAGTTGTTAAAAAGCACGTGCTTGGTCAAAAGTATGGATATATTTATAATTTTTTTGTTTCAGTACGCACTTTTTACGTAACTTTTTGTGTCTGAATCAATACTATCAGCCAAATATCTTGCGAACTTTAACCGGTTTGATGGTTAACTTAACACAGCGAGATTACTCGTCATGCGCATGAGAGGTTCTTTTTTTCGACTTGCTATTGGCTGTTATAAATGTCAAAACTCTTGACTTTCAATATTATGTTCAATATGGCTGATGTTTTGTGATTGTTGTGGTTGTTTATTTGTTATTATTGTGTTTTATTCGGTTTAATTTTACGTGTGACCTGTGTTATAAATATAAATTATTGAAACAACACTTGTGTAAATTTATTGGTTTTTAAATAAATTATTTTTGAAATTATTTGTTGTTTTTTTATAAATAAAAACAAATTAACACTTTATGTAAGATTTTGTTTTTTTACAAAATATTATATACATTAATATTTTATTTAAATACGTAAAATATATTTAGGTAGCTGGAGGTAAAAACACAATGAGCCAATAGAGGATTTCTGTGTGCATCACTCCATATTTAAAAAATTTCCTTGAACTGTAAGACAGACAAATGACCAGTTAAAAAGTATTAATAGTGATAAAAAATTATACTAAAGCGAAAAAATAAAAAGGCCTAAACACTAAATAACTGACCCAGTTGAGGTACAAATCAAGATTAGAGTGTGTCTACTTAAGTTCGTACCATAAGGCAAACTATTATTAATTTTACGAAAAAATTCAACCATCCCATATTAATTGTTTTCGGTGGTAGGTATATGAAATATCTTAAAAAATTGTGAATTTTTCTTGAGAGGAACGTACACTTATTTTTGTCAATATCGAAAATTTGTAGAATAAAAGATGTTTAGGATTAAGATTTTTTTCTGCAATACCGAGCATTTTTGAGCTTCCTTTACAAAAGTATTTTATTTCAAAATAATATAGTATTCAATATTGTGGAAACTTAAATTTTCATTGTTATTTAAAACCTACAATCTTATCTGCTTCCTCATACCTAAAAACAAGTATGTACATATTGAATAAAATGGACCAAGCACAGTGGCCTATGGAAACTGAAATCCTACTACGCTTTTCTCAGTATAAGTAATAATAACTTATACACTATAATACCTTTCAACTAAATAGGACCAAAATAAGTCTATAAATTATTAGGTTGGTAAGTTTAAGCGTGCTATTTTCATATATTTCTTAACTTAAAATTATACACTTCTTTTACATTTTACAAATATTCTTTATGCTAAATATGTAATTTCACAATAAAAGTTTAATTTTTCAAGAAATAATTCTATTTAGATTTTCATTTTTAGTTCTTATTTCCCTAAAATGTATATATATTTTTCCACATAAACCTATTCCAATCTAAGAAAAAAATAGATTTCTACCAAATAGATTTTAACACACCATTAGCACTAAATTACCAATATTTAGTCATTAAATTATTAATAAATTTCAGTATTAACCATATTTCACACTTTTTATTAATGTTTTATGTATATTTACTCAATAAATCAATGTTTTTGAATATACCGCCGATTTTGACATTGGAGTGCGTATGCGCATGTCCTGCCATCCCGCAGACCCTTTCTTCAAATTGTGCCACTTTTCGAAACGGCGATTGATCCTCTATCCTTGTCTATTCTCTTTGTGACCAAATCGTCACACTTAGTGACCATTTATGACATTTTATGACCGATTCGGAGCTGTTTGTGAAACCTCAAATTTTACATTTTAGGCCGCTAAAAAGACGGGGCTTATTGTCGTAATTTTCTTTTGCCAACTGAGCCTAATAAAACTTATTTATATTTTTAGGCAACAAGTTATATTATGATAAATGTGAGTCTCTAAATTACAACTATAATTAACATAGGGGGTAAAAGAAATTCAAAGGTTAAAGGATTCAGTTAAATTGTAAAAATAGGAGCTTATTTAGTATTTTATTATCTGTCCCAAATATATCCTTTTTGATATTTAAATAGCAAAAAGAGACGGATTAGGTATTTGTTTGTGAAAAAATGTATTGATAGCGAAAGCTTAAATCGTTAGTTTAAAAAAGTATTAAAGAAGATAAAAGTAATAAGGCTAATAACTTACTGCGGTGCATTTTTTTACATACCAGTAAAGCGTAAAACGGTATGAAAACCAAACCATTTTTTCCATTTTTATGAGCATACCTCACAGAGGCATCTGACTCGTTTATTAATTACATTTTTGAATTACAATACATATCTCTATTTATTACATTTTATTTGATCTTCGCGCTTAACTTGGGCGGTCCCTTGTTTTGCACGGATGTGCCTGGCTTGGAAAAAATCCTCATCAGGGGGCTGGTGTTGACCCTAGGAGATACTGTATTGTGTAGTGCTAGTTATGTGACACTTTCCGCTAAAGCTCCGAGTGTTCTTACAGAGTTTACAGTAGAGTTCCTGTTTATGTAATTATTTGTATTTTTTGGATCAATATTACGTATTTTATTACAGGAAAAAATAGACAAAAAACCTGTTTTATATTTAGTTTTAAGAAACTTAACGCTAAGCATGGAGTTGTTAATAACTTGCAATATGCAGAGCTTTATATTTATAGTTTTGATTTTGAATCAATCATAGGCATTGATATAGTTAATTTATTAATGGAATGCTAATGGTTTGTTTTAGTTGTTTAATTATTTATGGGGGTATTGGTTCTTGATATAGTGGCAGTCTGTAGTAGAGCGGCTTGTGTTTAACGTTATCGTTTATTCTTACATTAGTTAGATTTCTTGTGAGGTTAGAATTGTTAATTTTTGTAGTGTAGAATTTATTGGATATATCTATTAAATAATTTTTTAACATTGGTGTGTTTGTCGTGTTATGCATGATATCAATTCGTTCGTATCTGTTGGATTGCGTTATAGATCGCAATATTTTATTTTGCATACGCTGCAGCCTGCAGATTTGGGTGTCGGAGACTCCAAACCATACAGGTGCAGCGTATGTTATTACCGGCTTGATAATCATGTTGTATATTATTAGCTTGTTTTTTAGGGATAATGGAGATTTAGGTGAAAGGAGGGGGTAGAGGGATTGCTGACTTAGGAAGGATTTTTGGAGTGTGTGATTGACGTGGGACACGAACCTGAGTCTTTGGTCAATCACCACTCCGAGGTATTTAAGTTTTTGGATATTTTTATGGGATTGTTATGAATTTTAATGGGAATAGGGATCTTATTGTTTGTGAATTTTCTTGTTAAAATTATGCAATCAGTTTTTTCACTGTTAATCCCTATTTTCCATTTTTCATAGTATGGGATAAGGTGGTGTAAGTGATATTGGATATGAGCCCTGGCTACGCTCGCCGAAAACGAACTGGCGTAGACCAGCGTGTCATCAGCGAACATAGCCAAGTTGGTGGAGGGGTAGTGAGGGATGTCAGCGGTGTACAGGTTAAATATTTTAGGGCTAAGAACGGTTCCTTGGGGAACGCCGGCGTGCATAGCCCTAGGAGTGGATAAGGAGTTGTTGATACGGACCTGGAAGGAGCGTTGGGAGATATATGAGTAAATTAGGGAAATCAGGTATAAAGGAAAGTCATGCACCGAGTAAAGTTTATAAATCAGCCCGTTATGCCAGACTGAATCGAATGCGCGCTGTATGTCTAGTGACAATAGCACTGTGTTTTGTCCTTGATTTATTTTATTTAGTGCTTGTTGTAGTACTAGTGCCACTAGCAATACAGCGCTCAATCCGTGTTTAAAGCCAAATTGGTCTTCGGGAATTTTATCTTCAAGGTTCATCTCGTTCATTTTGTACAGAATGGCTCTTTCTGCTACTTTACTCGGTGCGTTTAATAAGGCTATGGGACGGTATGAACTGGGTAGTTTGGGGTCTTTTCCGGGTTTTAGGACGGGAACAACAATGGCTTTTTTCCATTGTTGGGGAAAGTGTTGAAGGATTAATATGTGATTGATTATGTAAAGGAACTGCATGAAAGGTTTTTAGGTAAGTTTTTAGTAGGATGTTGGGGATCTCATCAAGGCCTGGTGCCTTGTTATTAGGCAGGGCTTTGATGATTTGGGAAAGGTTTTTAGGAGTAATAAGGAGTTTTTAAGGACAGGGGGGTATGGGGTATTTTTGCATAATTAGCTTATTAGCTAATTTTGTAATATTGTTTTGCTCAGTTGTTGTATTTGGCTTACCGCTGCACACATCAGCCAAAAAATCCGCTAGAGTTTCGGCTATTTCTTGACTGGTCTGTGCAACGATAGGATTTAACGATGGTATTTTGTTAAATTTCTTACGCAATCGCCTGGTCAGGCGCCACAGGGAGTTGTCCTGGGTGGACAGTCCCCTGAGGACGCCCAACCATGCGTTATTTTTGTGCTCATTCAACCTTGTTCTTATTGTGTTTTGTAATTCAACTAAGCGTTGATAGTAATTTCTTCTTTTGTATCTTTGCCATTTCGCTCTGATTTTATTTTTAAATTTAATTAAATTTAATAATTGATCAGGCAGACGGTCTTCTTTGGGTTTTGAGCTGATTTTTTTGGATGTTTGATTTCTCGCTTCTTGTATTTGTTCGGTGAATTTGTTTACTTCAGTTTCAAGTTTCAACCAAACCTTCAGCCTTCCTTAGCTAAATCCGTGCGTATGATCCCCTCCACCAATTAACTATGACCTCTCCCGCAATTCACCGCTGCAACAAGCGTGCCGATTTGAGCAGAACGATCAGGGGCTGCCGCCGGCCCTCCGCTTTCTTCTTTTGTCCGACCCCACCTCAAATATTTACTATGCTTTTAATTCCCTATGGTCGGCGACTTGGTTTTCACACAAATAGATGCAAAACCAGACCGTTGACAGTTTAACAACAAAAATTAATAACTAGATAGATATAGATTTCATATAAAAGAGTTACCAGAAATATATTTTTTTATCTTTATTAAATATTTTAAGCGTTATTCGCAGTTTAAGTTTATACTCTAATCCGGGTGCATATTTTTAGTCGAGTAATTTCGCGGTAACCCTTAAGCCGCCATGTAAGTCATTTTTTTCGTGTTAACCGTATTCATTAAAGTGGTTCAAACCGCCTAAATGACAATATAAATATATGCGGGTTAGATAGGGATTGGTAACTAAATGTTTTTAAAAAGTTTTAAACCGTACTAACACGAAAACACGCCTTTAAATATAACGTGTAGACCCCGTTGTTGGTCCCTCTTTTTTATGTTATGGTAAGAATGGAAATATTAGAAATAATCCTTAACCTTGACTGAATAAGTAAAGTGCAAAACGTTCCTAATGGTCCAGGGTTCTGAAATTTTTGGTTTTAAATTGAAACTATTTAAAATATCCATCTTTTTAAGACACAACAATAGATGTTTTTGTTAATGGTGAACCATTTTGTAAAAAATATATTTTTGAGACCAAAAAATCTGTTTAATAAATTAAATAAAATACGAATTTAATTTAATTTATTTTTTATAAAATAAAATCATTATGATTAAAGTTTGTATTTGTAGTAAAAACCCTAATTGGTATTTTAAAAAATGGTGGTATTGATAATATGTGCTCGATTATGTCGAAAAACTTATTCCAGGTTCTAACTTTTGAGCTAAAATATTTTTTGCCAATCATGTAAGACCACTACCAATTCCCAACAAAATATTAAATAGTTTAGTTAAAACAGCAAGCTGGATAAAAATTACGATTTTTGCAAGTTTTTTACATTTTACCAAAGAATACAAATCCATAGATCCATACAAGTGAGGATACAGCGAACCCTGAAATTTGAATACCTAGCCTGATCACCAGATGGCGAAAGTAGTATAATTGACCAATAGGAACTCGACATGAGCATCGACCAATTTTCTGGTTGGTCCGGTGCCAACTTTCGCTATCTGGTGGTCAGGGTAGTTACTAAAATTTTAGGGTACGCTGAAATCTCACTTGTGAGGTTCTATGGATTTGTATTCTTTGATTTTACTCAAGACAACCAATGTGTAAAATGTCTAATTTTGAATTTGTATCACTGGTCGAGGCACAGATTGCACTAAAAAATAAAAAACCGACTAAGAACGAATAACTAAGTATACTTAACTTATAGTTGTTTTTAAGTTTAAAATCGCTATTTTTTTATAAAAAAAAAATTAAAAAAAATTGACCTATGTAAACTAATTCGAGGTTTTAATTTAATTTTTAGTTTACTTCAGCCTAAGGTATTCTCCAAATTTGTAGCATATTTCGAAACAGGACAAACAAGCCTCACAGTAAATGATGCTTACCTTTTTGCGTCAGCTGTTGTTGGTCTTGATCTCCTTAACAAAATTTTTAATCAAAATTTTTCCCAGTTGGTGGCGGAATATTCCATAAAGGTGCGGACAGCACTATGTTCACTGATTTATAGAAAAGCCTTAAAAATAAGCCCAATGGCATTTTCAGAAATTACAATAGGTAAGAAATAGAAAAAGGAAGCCGTCATGGCCTTAGCCAACTGAATAATCTTGTAGAGTAAGAACCCTTGTGCGTCAGACCTTCGTTATTTTGTAAAAGTTGAAAGTTGGTCAGTGCATGCTCTCAACATCGGCAGAAGCGATGATAGACTACGAAGCTTGACTCATACTGGTTTTGGCAGGTACTAGGTACTAAAATTTAATGGATTAAAACCTAACTTTCGTTATTTTTTTAAGCTGAACTTTAGATATGTTACTTGGGTGCCTATTAAAAAATATTTCCTTAGTCGTCAGACAATTTTGACAGTTCCAATCCATTGGTAGCACACATTTTAAAGTGGCCAAAAATGGTCCGAGGGAGACCACTACTTCAGTTATTTCACAAGATATGACAAAAATTCTTATAAAAGAGTTGTAGGGTTTTTAAAAAGGCATATGTCAAAAATATTTAAATGTATACAGACTGTTCCAAAAAAAAACTAACCTCATAGCAATAACTTTTTTGGGACACTCTGTATACAGACTGTTTACCGATGAGGTTTACAAGAGGACAAGTGGACCAAAAATTTCATAATTTGAAAATACGTCATTCTTCAATTTTTTTCAATTCTAAAAATATTTGGTTATTTAAAAACTACCATTCAAACGAAACGAAGAGAAAATATTGACTTTCTTATACAATCATCGCCTTTTCATAGTTGCCAAGTTTACAATTTCTGCATGTAAACATTACTGTCTTTCTTTGGCTAAAAGCTGATTATACTTTATACCAAGAATCGAATAATTTTAACTTGACAACGTTGCCGCAGGTAGTCACGCTGAAATGTTATTCGATATTTGTCTTTGATATTTTTTAATGGCCGATTTGTTTGGACAGTTTGTTTACATTTTTGTGATTTATTGTGTGTTTCGTGGTTTTTTACCTTTAATTGGACTTTGAATATTGACTATTATTAGTGATCACAGTGTATATATTAAAATTGTGCTTTTCAACAGATAATTTAAGGTAATATTGACATGGTTATCTGTAAGAAAAAATCATTATAAAAACCAAATAAACGACATTTTGAATTAGATGTGTGTAATTATTGAGCTAAACCCCAATATTTTATACTAATAGGAAACAAAAACAAGTACCTAATATTAAGGGCAAAAATGGCACAGCTATATAATTTGAATTTGGCGGGCAAACGATAAAGTCGACTCACGCGCCATCTGCGTTTACCTTCCTTGAAGACAGACAAGAAGGCCCAGCAGCTATCTCTTTTTCGGATAATTTATTTACATTTAGTTGCTCGTCTCATTCTTGTCTCTGAAACAGGTAAAAAGTCTATCCCATTTCGGTTCAAAAATTAACCATACTGGTATAGCATTTGTAACTATATTTTGGCGGCATTTTCTTTTACAAAGGCTATCCTGTTTTAGTCTTCGAGTCGTAACTATTTCCAAGGGAAATGGGCAAGTAATGTCTTTACAAATTTTTATTCTTTAACGCTGTGAGCTTTAGGGTTAATTTATTGTTGTGTATTAATGATTTAATGTGTTTGTTTTTCAAAAATGTTTAAAAAAGTAATAAATTATATTGTGGGAAGTAACTTTCACTATCTTTAATTTAAGGAGATGAATCAAGAGATATTGACAACTAAATTTAAGTGCAAATTAACTAAGGCAAAAACTAATCAGGAATAATGTAAAAAATTGGATAGGAAGAAAAGTGTTTATTAAATATGTTTGTTATAAATTTCGCAAGCTATATGTGTGTGAGATAGGCAAAAAGAATAAATGTCCACTTAAAAAACAAGGTTTTACTAGAAACTATAACTGTTTAGCCAGTAAAGATATTAAATTCGTTAAAATTTTTACTTTAAGACGACCCAACCTAATAAAACAAGGTTTAAAGAAAGTAATTAATATAAATCATAACCACTTTTATCAAATTCAGGTGGCCTTAAAATTTAGTTTATAACGATGCAATAAAGATACGACAAAAACTTGTTTCCCTTATTTTGAGTCTGGAATGACAGCTTCTTCAGCCAAAGCTACTAGCTTCTAGCAACAATGTGCCTATTACCTCACTGAAAGACAGATTACTTATTTTTATTAACCATAGAGGTCTAATAAATATAGGGAAAGGGCTAGGAAACGGAATGTTGAAAAGAATTAAGATAAAGACTGGAGAATTAAAAAAAACAAATTCTACTAGAGGTATATCTAAATGAAACTCCTGTTCTTGTTGTAATAACACCTGTTATTAAAAGTGCTTTTAAATTAGGTCACGCAGATGAAATAATTTATATCGACACAGTGATTCTTGTGTTAAACAGCACCTTTGTCACTTTTATTTTTGCAGCCACAAAAGAAGGAGCATTGCCAATTGTGATTAGGCTTTATAAAAAAATCCAAATTTTAAAAAATGTTTAGAGTATTACATTTAAATAAAAATGACTTTGGTCGACCACCACAAAAGAAAACACCCTGTATATCAATAGCTTTTGCTTTACAATAGTAACTAAAGTTTTATACAACATTTATTTAAAACTATTTCTTCTAAAGCTCATAGGCCATGAGATGTTTGTCCGTTACGTTATTTTCTTTAAAGATTATAATTTAAATGACTGACACAGTATAGTTTTGTGCCTATAAAATTACCTTACAAACACTGCACCAGTATGGTCAATTTTTGAACCGAAATGGGGTAGACTTTGTAACTGTTTTTTGCAAACAAAGACTACTCTAGTTCAGTCACCGTCCTAACTGAACTGGTATAGGTTTTTAAATTCGCGTGCGGGAAGCCCCGCTCAGCGGGTAACGATGTTCACCGTCATAATTTCTAAACGCAACCTCTAATCGATCCGATGTCTGTCATTCAATACAAATATTCAAGTTAAGCTGCTAACTTAGCTGATTGGCACTCCGCGAATCCGCTTTTAAGCCTTCAGTTATCGAAAACTTTTTGGATGCAGGTTGATGTATTTTTTCTTCTGTGAAAATTTAAACGTTTCTACGATATATAAGTATTAATTTGTATCATTAATATATCAAAATGTTGGTGATTGTATTTTATTACGCATTATTAAAATATCATTTTTTGAAAAGTTTTTGAAGGAAATTGCAATTTTAAAGAAAAAGTTGCGTCTTCGAGTTAGAGCGCCAAGAGAAAATTGCTCCAAGGTGGTGGCACCAAACCATATATGTATTATTATTTGCCATTTAGCTGTGTAGATATTTAAAACTTTAATAAAAATAACAACAATGTTACTTATTTCTAATATTTTTATAAAAAATGTGATAAAAATACTTTTCTTTTATGTTAGATTTTACCTTTTAGTTTTATACCCATAATTTTATTACTTACAATGAGAAGAATCTGAATCTCTAGGACCTATAATAAACAGTAGATGATAAGCTATGTGGTTTTAATGTTATTGTTTTGTCTTTTTGACATCCCACGAAGGTCTATGCATAAATACCAGAGTTCCGTGGGTGTCGGGTTATTAGATGTTTATCCCCTCGTTCCCTCTCTTCCATCAAAGTTATCCAAGCACTGAAACATGCAGTTATGCATTTCACAGCACCTTTTAGACGCCGCGGTAGTGCCACCACGGACGTTATTATTAAATAACTACTACCTAAATATGTCTCCACAGCTGGGAATCGAACCTTCGACTTTTGGCTTTAAAGATCAAAGCTCTGTCCACTGCGCCTTGGAGGAGACAGATGTGCTACAATTTATTTAAAAATGTTTTATTTTATAGTAGAAAATAACTTAATTGCCGAGCGACCTTATTCAGCCTAGGTGGGCGGCCTTATCCAACCTATCGGGAATCTCCGCCCATTGGTAGGGACTTAAAAACGTAAAGTTTGTTTACTGAAAACGTCCACTTATCCAAAAATTAGGCACACCATAATATAAACAAAATAGATTTGAGCAATCCATGCCTTTTTAATAGAGGCTTATATGTTACTGACATTTCACAATATTCAAATTCTCTTTGGTAGGGGCTTTGCGGACCTCCTCTATTATTACTTATACCTCTTAAACAAGTTTTGAAAAAAATGCACTTTAATTGGTTCTTTAATTGTATACAAATATCCAGTGGCGGCTCGTGGCAAAATATTATAGGTGTTCTGCAATTAAATTACTCAAATAAATGGAATAATATATTCTTGGCGCATTCACCATTTTATCGAATTTAATTCTAAATCGATGTTCAGTTATCAGGTTTCATATTTATGTAGGCTGGGTTTTAACGAAAATGAGAACGGAAATAAAATTATTAGAAACTTACGTTATTGTTTAAATATGAGATCAATCCAACGATCCTTCTTCGAAGCGAAACGATCAATAACTCTTGTCATTAAAGTCTGTGATTTTTAATATAAAGTCTTTTTCAATGGAAAGCATGGCCAATGCAGTTAAACGATCTTGTGACATGGTATTTCGTAGAAAGGTCTTTATTCGCTTAAGTGTAGAAAAACAGCTTACAGCCTCTGATGTCGACATAGGAGTAGTTATTAAAATATCTAGTACATTTTTTGTCTCTTTGAAAGTGCTTTCTAAATTATTTTGTATTAAAAATTTTAAAAGTGGTGAACTACCCTCTTCGCCTGCAAAAAGTACAAATGGAAAGCAAAAAGGGCATTTTTCCTATTACATCCACAAATCCAGTCATTCCGGGAATAAATATCTCTATTGAAATGACGCGTATAAGGTTTTCCTCTGCTAACACAGGTTACTTCCATCACGATGTCTGGTAACGGTCTACCACTAGTTTTTAGTTCAAGTTTCTCTTCATATGAATATTTAAAAAATCGTTTAACATTCACTAAATTATGCACCACATCCATTGTCTATAAGCACTAAACACACAACCAAACTCGAATAAAAAATATAAACTTGTAGACTTCCACACGCGCGATATAAAAAATGTCTAAATAGCCTGTAAAGTGCTACCGCGAATGCTGCACAACAATAACCAAAATTTACGTATTTTAGCAGCCGAATTTTGCCCAACGACAAGTGCATTCGGCATAGAGGAGATTAAAACAATCGTGCGGCGCACCGAAAAGAGTCGCTCAGTTTAGTCAATGCAATAACGTCGCGAGAGACTGAAAATTATTTAAGATGGTCCACTGCGCAGTAATCTACGATGCGTCGTCACTGGGTGAAGATGCGTGTGCCTACTATACTAGAGTTCTCGGCAGGAAACTGGTTATTTTAGTTTTGTTTTAATGGATATTTAATATTTTAATTGTAAAATGATGAATTGAATGTTATGAAAAAATACCAAGCAGCTTAAAAATTCTGGTGGTTCTGCAGCACTGCAGCTCTTATGCACCAGCCGCCCCTGCAAATAATATTTTTTATATCTTTAATTAACAACTGTTTACAAAGAGAGAAGAGTTTTATTTTCAAGATAACTAAACTAACTAATATATAAAGAAAAGAAAATTATAAAAAAATGGTAGATGTTTTTTCACAATTTCATCTATCTTCTATTTGTAGAAAAGAAATTGCTAAACTAAGAATAGTTTACTTTCTGAAAGCTTTTATAATCGCCTTTGGAGGATCTGCCAACAATTTGGCATTTTATTTTTGTTAATATCGTATATTGCAAAGGGATATAAAATTGATGCCGAAACAGTGTATTATGTACAGCAATGCTTAGCTGCATTAGGAACAGCAATTTCGACATCTATTCCATTTGGAATTACGCAAACAGCGGATACGATTGCTTCAATGCAAAGAATACAAGCATTTTTGGGTAAGTTTTAATCTTAAGCCGCGTCCAGACTTGCAACAATTCGCCCAACAACCGTCCAAACTAACTTGTTTGCGCGCTCGTTTGATGCTAAAAAATCGAAAAGCTTTGAATCACCGGTGAATCATTCGCCAAGCCCTTTTTTTCCCAGGGAGCCGTCTGCATGTCCGGTGGCACTGCAGCCTGAAGGCTTATTGTATCAAACTCCCGTTTTATTGTACCCATTCCAGTACCCTAGTTCCTTGAAGAAGGCGGTATAGGTCTGCTGGGTGCGTACCATATGTTTCCGGGGGCACTCTAATATCCCCGAAGATTGCCTGTCTTTTGTGATCCAGTACCTCACACTCTGACAGTATGTGGGATACTGTTTCGGTCTCTGCTCCACATAATCTGCAGTCCAGATCTCCGTTGTATAATCCCATTTTATTTAGGTGTTCTTTCACTGGAGCATGTCCGATGAGGAAACCTGTGATCGTTCTTAGCTGATTCCTACCCATTTTGAGTAGTTCTTTAGCTCTTTTTGTGCATGGTCCACTGATGTATATTTTCCCATGCATGTGTTGAGGAAGCCTTTCCCAGTGCAGTCTTTGCTGGTCCTTTACCCAGTTTTGTACCGCACTCCGGAAGGTGCTCTTTGGCACTCAAGGACTGGTTCTGGCCCGACGTATGTCGTGGCTGACCCCTTCTAGCCAGTTCGTCTGCGTTTTCATTGCCTCGAATTCCGCAATGCCCTGGCACCCACATCAACCTCGTGTTGTTGCGTTCCGCCAGTTCCCTGAGTTCCTCGAGGCATTCTAGTACCAGCCAAGACGATACCTTGGGATTAATTAGTGCACCAAGGGCTGCTTGACTATCCGTAAGAATGTTGATTGTACAATTTGTGCGGGGCCTTTGGTTGTTAATCCTGGCACATTGTAAGATCGCAAAAATTTCTGCTTGAAATACAGAGGCGTGGTTTCCCAGTGGAAAGGTCAAACGAGTGTTTCCCATCTCACTGTAGACACCTGCTCCTGACCCTTCTTCGGTTTTGGACCCGTCCGTATACCAGGTTTGACCTCGAAGAGAGAGTCTGAAATTTTCGTTTGCCCAGTTCTCCCTTGGGTGTATTGTCACCTGAAAGGGTCTTCTGGGTACGATTTGTGGGGTCATATAGTCTGTCCTCATATCCATGGGACTCCTTATGATATTTTTATTTCCATGTGTCCTCAATCAATCAATTAAACTTTTGTGTTGCTCAGGTTGTGTTTCAGTCTGTATACCCCCATTCTCGCCTCCCCTTGTACCACTATATGCAGTGGCGGGAGGTCAAGTAGGGTCTCCAAGACCGCTGTTGGTATACTTTTAATGCATCCCGCTATGCCAAGGCAGGCTAGTCTTTGCACCTTGCTCAGCCGAAGCATAGCCGTGTGCTGTCTGGTCTTGGTCCACCAAACAATGGATGCATATGTTATGGCTGGTTTCACCACAGTATTGTACAACCAGTGAACCATTTGTGGTCTTAGTCCCCACGTTTTGCCATATGTTCTGCGAGCCCTTAAAACGATGTGAATTCCGTCCACGTCCACGTTCGCGCTATATGGCGGGGTATGCGGCGTGGAGCGGCACGGCGAATTGTTGCAAGTCTGGACGCGACTTAATAACTCTTTTGTTACAAAACTGATATTCCGAGTGTTTCCTAATTATATGGTAATATTTAAGAAAGTTATTTTTAGATCCATATTAAAATAAAACATATTTTTCAACATATACTTTAAAGTTTTTATTTTTAAAGTACAGATTAAATAAAATTTTACTTTCTTTATAATTTCAGTATAAACCTATGTTTTTAAAAAGGCATTTTCTTTGGAATAGAGGTCGTTATACAGTGAGGATATTAAAGTCCTCCCCCTCCCCCTTCATCTTTTGAATAAGACAGGATATCGAGGTCGAGTAAATTTTGGGTAAAAGGGTGTCACTTAAACTAAAACTACTTTCTAGCATAAAAATAATTTCTGTCACGGGACGTAGTACCAAGGGGACACCAGCAATTTTTTTTAATGGAGAGGGAAGTCGTGTAGCACCCGTTTTAAAAGCTCTTTAATTCTCCATTTAACGATACTTCGCTTTTGAAAATTGGTCCAGCCAGTCCAGACTTAGAACTGTTTGAAATTTGACTTAAATAGTTTAAAAACAATGCGGTTTTAATGGCATTGGCTTGTAAGTTTAAAACGGCTGGGCTGATTTAAAAAAACAAAGTGACGCTAGGTAGATAATAAGAGGGCCTTTAAAATGAGGTGCTACATGACAGCCCCTCTTCATTTCAAAGAAAAAGTTGCTTGTGCCCCCTCGACAGTAGGCCGAGTAAACGAAATCACTTTTATGCCAAAAGGTAGTTTAAGTGACACCTTTTTACACAAGTTCTTTTCGATTTCGATATGTTGTCCTATTCAAAAGTTATAAAAGAAAGAACTTTTTAAAACCTCACTCTATGTACTGTACAAATTGAAGCTAAACTACAAACACTTGTAACTCTAAAACCAATGGGCAAATTTTTAAAAATACAACGACGATGAATAGAGAATCAAAAGACCTTTAAAAGAGATGTCACCTGACCCCCTTTACATTTGAAAATAAAAAAGTTGCTAGTGCCCCCATGACACTAGACCACATTACCGGAATCATTTTTATGCCAAAAAGTGGTTAAGTGGCAAACTTACACCCAAATTTTACCCGATCTCGATACCTTGTCCCATTTAAAAGATAAAGGGGGGACGACTTTAATATTCTCACCGCATTCTAAAAGAAACTAACTTTCTTATTGCCGACGTTTCGATTTATTTTTAAATCATCATCAGGGTTCAAGAAGTCGCTTTGTTACGGAAACATGTTCATTTGACGTTTTTGTCTCAAAATGAGCCTATATATATACATGTTATTAGGAGATACTCTCTATATAGTTTAAATTTTTAGTTGTCCTTATATTATTTGAAACAATTTGCAGATTCTTTGGTGTTTTATTTTAAAAATATTTGGTTGTAGTTGCTGAAGAACTTCCAAAGAGCAATAACAAGAAATTACAAACAGAAAAATGCAGGATAAACCTTACTAACGTTACTATTAAAATTCGATGCCAAGAAATATTAAATTCAATATCTTTAAACTTAGATAAAGGCTTACTTTTGCTAACTGGAAATACAGGTGGTGGCAAAAGCATCTTGCTTAAAACTATTCTCCAAGAATATCCTATTTCTGATGGTAAAATGGATATAAACGGCACTTTGTCGTATGCCCCAGAAGAACCATGGCTATTTCCCTCTACCATACGACAAAATATACTTTTTGGACAAGACTACGATGAAAACAGGTACCAAGAGGTATTAAAAGTTTGCGCTCTTGTCTATGATATCAACAAGTTTAAAAAACTTGATGAGACAATCGTTGGAGATAAGGGCATTAATTTAAGCAAAGGGCAGCAGGCGAGAATTAGCTTAGCTAGAGCTGTTTATAGAGATAGTGATATCTATTTACTGGATGGGTGTTTAAACTCACTGGACAATCATGTTAGCAACTTTATTTTCAATAAATGTATTGAAGGATTTTTAAAAAGCAAGATTTGTGTTCTTGTGACCAACAATGAAAATTACATTCGGTTGGTAAAGAGATCAAGTGTCCTGTGTATAAATAATGGCAAAATTGTTAATATTCCGGAACAAACAGGTAAATTTATACAGGGTGTTTTCTTACAATGGTACAAAACTTCATAATTTGATTTGTGTCCTTTTAAGAAAAAAGTTCTCATATACATATGTTGCTTCCTTACTAAGATACAGGGCGTTAAAATTAAAAAAAAAATCAGGTTTTTCCAAATATTTTAAATATGTTTAGGCCGATTTAGATAAAAATTGGTACATTTATTTAAAGTAATAAGACGCCTATTTAGCTCTGACTAAATTGTTTGGTATTATTGGGTGCAGTGGCGTCTCAGTGGGCACCGCAATAAATTATTAAGAAAAAAGTACGTCACTGACCTTTTTTGACGTATCCATTGCATAAAATAAAATCCAAAATTAAAAAATATAAAATTTTGACCTTAGTAGGTAAATAAAATGACGATTTTCGATAAAATGCACCACTTTTTTCATTTTAATGCAAACTTTTAACGTAATTTTGGAAAATCTGGTCGCATGTTTCAAAATTTAAAAATACAAAATTTTATTTTAATTGATGGTATACAGGGTAAGTTATAAAAATAAAAGTAAAAATATGCCAGTGTTAAAGTCCTTTTATTTTTTAAAATAAAGCAAAATTGTGTAAAAAAAATATTTCAAAGAATTGTATTTAATGTCCAAATTTAAACTAGGGTAATTCTAGTTGACTCCTTTGATAACCGAATAAAAAACAAAGTACTTTCTGTCTTAAATGGCAGCAAATCCTTCCTGTCCTTTGCCAAAAATATCAAAGGAAATTTCTGTACCAGTTCTTTTCCACCATTAATTTTGGAAAATGAAATTATTTCTACATCTAAAAGAAAGGCCGAACTATTTGCTAAACAATTTGCTGCCAATTCAACCCTTCATCCCCCTTTTAATCATCCAATTCCAACTGTTTTCCCACAAAATGCCCAAAATTATTTTTAAGGTAAAACACATTAAGCGTATCCTTTCTTCTCTTAACACCAAGAAATCGTCTGGGCTAGATGGTATACCAGCAATCGTTTTAAAAAATGGGCTCCTGAACTTGCACCTATTTTAACCAGGCTCTTTTGAATTTCTTATGACACGGGTATTTTTCCAGACAGCTGGAGAGCTGCACGTGTCCAGCCTATTTTCAAGAAAGGATCCAAATCTCTTCCATCCAACTATAGACCCATTTCACTCCTCTCAATGCTTTGTAAAGTAATGGAGAAATCCATTAACTCGCAAATTCTTAGGTATTTAGAAAATCATAAAATTTTACATGACAGGCAATACGGATTTCGTCACAAGAGATCTACAGCAGATCTTCTTTCCTTCGTTTCACACAACTGGAACAAGTCTCTTAAGTTTCTGGGTGAGTCCCAGATCGTTGCTCTTGATATATCTAAAGCTTTCGACCAAGTCTGGCATGACGCACTTCTTAATAAACTTCCCTCCTACGGTCTTCCAACTAATCTCTGCTCTTGGCTCTCCAGTTATCTTTCTAATCGACGTATATCAGTCATTGTTGATGGCCACTCTTCAAGCTTTCACGAAATTAATGCTGGAGTGCCTCAGGGTTCAGTACTAGCACAAACTTTGTTTCTTCTTCACATCAACGACCTTCTTTCTTCCACAACCAATCCCATTCATAGTTTTGCTGGCGATAGTACCCTTCACTCTACTTTTCAGGTTCCCAAACCAATTTCTCAACCCGACTTGGAAAGCAAACGCAGGGCGATGCAGATATCTCTTTCACAGGATCTCAATTTGATATTGGATTGGCGCGTCAAAAATCTCGTTCAATTTAATGCATCCAAAACACAATCGTGTTCCTTGTCGCGAAAAAAATTATTCTTTGCTTATGAGTGGTCAGGTGTTGCAGAGGGGGACACATTTAACCTTGTGGGCGTCAACCTTAACTGGCATAAACACATTGTATCTAGAGCCACCGCGGCTTCAAAAAGCTTGGATTTCTTTTCTGAGCCAAAAAGTATTTTTCTCCTTCCAATTTATACACTTTGTATGTGTCCCAAATTCGACCTTCTCTGGAATATTGTTCTCATGTCTGGGGAATGATATCCCCTACAACCCTCAGCATTCTTGATGCCATTTAAAGAAGGGCTGTTCGTCTTATTAATGATCCTTTACTTACTCAAAGACTTCCTTCCCTTGCCCATCGTCGAGCTGTGGAAGATCTATCGCTCTTCTATAGATACTTTTACGGCTTCTGCTCCGACGAATTATCCAGTATAGTCCCTCCTCTTGCAGCTCCCAACAGAGAAACTCGTGGTGCCACGTGTATGCATCCCTATACAGTTCAATTGGACAGGCCCTGAACTTCCCATTTCGTTCGTTCTTTTATCTCTAGAGTTTCTAGACTGTGGAACCTGCTGCCAGCGGAGGTCTTTCCCTTCCCCCAAATCTTCAAGTTTTTAAGTCCCGTGTTAACCAACTTCCTCTTACCCTGCTTAAGACACCCACGGTACGTTAGTATTTAGGCTTTCAGCCTTCGTGGATTGTCCAAAGATAAAAAAAAGTTTTAGTTTGTTTTTTGCGTCTAACGATTTAAAAAAAAAAATATTTAGTGTTAGTAAGCAGAAACTTATTATGTGAACAAATTTTTTGTATTACGTGTTTTCAATTGCTTTTTATGCCGAGTGTTAAAAAAACAGCGTAGTGTAAAAAATTGACTAACATATTTTTTTAATTATTGCTCCAACTTCAAACTTCCGCATAAAATACAATTCTCTACAATATTTACTTATGGCTATATCTCATTTTTGACTATTATTCGTTTTTCGGCACCATTTATTCATTTATTTAAATCTCACTTCCATGGACAAATTGAGCACATCCACGAAAATTACACTTTTTTATTCTTGATATTTATCACTCACTAA
>JACEGR010007512.1:0-48322 GCA_014170235.1 Listronotus bonariensis
CATTTCTCTCGGTTTTACCAGGGAACTTTTTCTCAGTGTGCTTTGACAATCAAAAATGTGAGGTCACCATGGTTCCTAAGTTAGATGCCGACACAACTTAACAATAAATAAATGTAATTTAAACGTATTAACCTAATTGTAGATAATTTCGATTTTTTTTGCAACAAAGTTAAAAGTCCTGCCTAAATCTATTTTACCAAAATTGGCAAACCTAGAGAAAACATATTTACTTATTAGCCTTTTTAAAATTAAAATGATAGGCGCAACAGATAGAAAGTTATCAGTAGTTAAAAAGTTTAATTTGGCCCACACTGTATAATAAAAAATGTCAATAATTTGTGTTTTTAATTTTCTTTAATGAAAGTATTTTTTTGCTTTTTAAATGTCAACAAAAAAATGAGCCCTGAGCGAACAATTTTGAATAAAAAATTAAATCATGGAGGTTGAAATTTTTTATTTTTTTAAAAGTAATAACGGCTAAATATTAATTGGTGAAAAAATACAGTATATTAAAAATGGTAAAATATACCTGCTCCAAATTTCAGCTTAAACTATTTTTGTAAAAGATAAAAATTAAAAATCGAAAAGACAGTTTTTTCTACTTTTCTCGAAAATTTTTAGGGTAAAAATGGTTATGTTGTAAGTTATGGGTTTTTTAAATGTCGACAACTTTTACATTCAACTTTATTTAATAGAATTAAAACCAGAACTAATCAAAACCATAGCGAGTAGTTTGCTGTAAGGCATTTTTTTAAATGACTTTTTCTACTGCTATTCCGCCTAAGCTTAATAGGCATGTCCTAAAAATATTTCAAAGCATACAGAGTGTTATGGTTGGTATTAAAAAGTGGACTGTATATTTTTATTTTAAATGTTGAATTTATTTTTTATTACAAAATTACAATTGACGTCTCTAATTACTTGATATATATATATTTTTTTAACTTTCATGGAAACAAGCTGGTCGTCGGCTGGTCATATTTTCTACAGCTTACTTCTCCATTTTGTGGATTCAGGTTTTAACACAGAGTGTTCAAAAAGTTATTGCTATTTTTTAACACTCTGTATACATCAAAATATTTTTAGGATATGCCCATTTAGTAGACCTACAACTTTTTTAAAGGACTTTTTGTCATATCTTGTTAAATAACAGAAATATAGAACTTCATCAGACTATGGGACACAAAAACATTGTCTGCCAATAGGTTGGAACTGTCTAAACCATTTGCCGACTGGAAAAATATTTTCAAATGGTTACCCAAGTAACAAATATAAAATTCAACAACAAATGACATAAGTTATGTTTTGATTAATTAACTTTTAGTACCTGATACCTGCTAAAGCCACTATGAGTCAAACTTTCAGCTTTTACAAAATGACAAAGGTCTGCGCTCACAGGCTCTTACTCTAGTAGAATATTAAGAAAGGAAAATGATAAATACTTAGTAAAATAATTTTAAACGATATAATATTCAATAAAAATAGCAAGAAAACGAGGTAATAATTTAACAATAAACGGAATTCACTTTTATTTAAATGGAAAGTGAAACGTGAAATTATAGAAAAAAGGAATAAACTTAACTGTTGTATTTTGAGCAAACTTTAAAAGTAATTAAATAATTCTAAAAAATGAAAGAAAATTAAAAAATAATTTAGGAGTCCGCAATAGTTATTTAGGTAATTTGTCAAAATGGTCTAAAATTTAGTCAGAATAAAAAATGTTTCCATTTATGTTATATTTTGCAAGAAGGGGGCTTCTAAAAGAGTTATTATTTGAATAAAAGGAGAAAAATTGCTACGCTTTTTAACATTTTATTAAATTTTGCACGAAATACAACCCTTTTTTTTCTTCCTATATCTGTGATGCAACATATTTTATGTTTTATTACAGATCATAATATGTTTCGCAGCCATCAAAACATACAGGGTATTTCAAAAACTCATGAATGAATCCTTCCGTGTTTATCTAACGTAAGTTTCGCCCCCTTTTTGAGCAAAAATATAAACAAAATGACAAACTTTTTGATACAACATTGCGCCACGACTGTATCTTGTTCAAAACATTTTTTAGCAACAAACTTGGCCAACATTTGCAGATAAAAGTGTTTCGCGTCCACACTAGTTTTAAAGCTCGTACAAACCTGCTGAAGTTTTCCATATTAAATGGAAAACAGGCGACTGGCCGATTTCTTGGATGAAAACGCCTACCGATGTTGCCATGGCGTTTGCAACAAGTCGCCCGACCAATGTGTAACATTTAGCCACATACAGACTTGGATACAATCGGCGAAAACATTTGTTGGTCGACTGTATTTTAAATGTTGCACATCGGTCGGCCGACTTGTTGCAAACGCCATGGCAACATCGGTGGGCGTTTTCATCCAAAGAATCGGTAAGACGCCTGTTTTCCATTTAATATGGAAAACATCGGCAGGTTTGTACGAGCTTTAAAACTAGTGTGGAAGCGAAACACTTGTATCTGCAAATGTTGGCCAACTTTGTTGCTGAAAATTTTTTGAACAAGATACAGTCGGCCGACAATGTTGTCCCGATTGTATCCAAGTCTGTACATGGCTTTCAAGATACAGTCGGCCAACAAATGTTTTCGCCGATTGTATCCAAGTCTGTACGTGGCTTTAAAGATAAAATTATTAAACGTTAAAAATAAACATAACCTTAACAAGCAGTCACAGCCTGCTAAATCATGTTGTGTATGTTATGGAAATCAAAGATATCAGTAAGCGCAGTTTTCATCGACATAAAAAACAAATGTTGGAAAAAGGGTTATGTGATTTTTGTAACCTATTTGAATGCAACATTTTGAGTTTTCAAGCTTACTTGATTTTTTATGAGGCATTTTTATTATTGCACCCAGGTGGCCATGATTGGATGCATATTAATCTAAAGACTCCAGGTGATGTCAGAAAAATACAATCGCAAGTTTTAGTGACTAGTATAAAATATAGAAATAAAACAAGTTAGCAAATTAATAATTAATTTTCATGTCTAACTATTATTTTTAAATAGTTACCCCCTTTAGACAATCACTTGAAAAATTAAGGAATTTTAGAGAATATAATAATATCATATTGTTTGCGAATTAAAAATTAGGATATAAATGAGGTATCATGGCCACTTGAACCAATATTAAAATTGGCTTTCAAAAAATCAAGTAGGCGTAATAATATACTATGTAAGGCTTTGTCGGTCATCTTTTGCTAAACTTAAGTTTTTGGGCTATTCGGCAATCGTCGTAGATTTTGTTACCTTGACGTTTCGCCAGCGCGACAGGTTAGCATCCTCAGAAGGTTTTTGTTAGACTTGCGTACTACTGTGTCCAGTGTTGTGTTGCGCAATTGTTTGGGTTGTGGTTTTGAGAATTGGTCAATAAAACATCAATATATTTTATTTATCTTTATTGATTCTTCTGTTTTGTTAAAGTTGTTGGTTTATTTGTGTATCTCAATGGCTTCTCTGTACAGTCTGGCATTCTGCCATGCGTCAATTTCTATTAAGAATTGACTCAGGGATGCAAATATGTTAAAATATACAGGGTTTTTCATTTAATAATTTAAATTAGAGCTATTTTTATACGGGGGTTCAGAAAATATCGTATGTTACTTATGCATAAAGTTTTTTTTACTTATAGGAAAGTTGCACCCGTCTGGCGGCTCGTGCTGTAAAAGTTCCGTTTTTTAAAAAAGTATTACTTTGTGGACCTGTTACATCAATTACTATTCCGGTTTTAGCAGAAGTGCTATAGAAATTTACTTTTGGAAAAAAAGGGCTTTAATAATTTTGATAAGAAGTACTACCTTATTTATTTATATTTTTTGTAAAATATCTTACATAATTGTTTTGAACTTTTAATACTAAAACGTTAACAAATGTGATTCTTTGCTATTTTCGAAAGAGCCTATTGTTTCACTATTATTTCCTCCAAAATAAATGGGTTTAGAGTGGTGCTTTCAATTTAAATTATTAAAGTTCTTTGTTTTTAAAAGTCAATTTTTGTAGCACATTTGATTAAAATCAGGATTTATGTTTTTATATGGACAGAAAAAGCATTTTCTAAATTAGTTTCAAAAATAACATTAGCCTTTTTCAACCATCATCCGTTTTTAAAAAATTCATACAAATAGCGGTTTATATGTATTTACTAAGAGTTGCATAGGTATAAAATGCAATTGAAAACACTCCGGGTAAAACCAAAAGTGCCACATAAAAGCCAGAAAGCTGTTCTTTTGGGCATCCGGTATACTTTATTTGCCTTTATTTTAAAAACTACTTTCCTAAACTTCACTTTAACCTGTAAATTATTGTCTCAACAAAAGATTAAACCAAACAGTTTTCCAGTCTTTTAATGCATAGAATCCCAATAAATTTTACGTTTTAAATTGCGTTTCTAATGGCTGATTTAACTTTTTTGGGCAATTTATTTATTGGAATGCACTATCTGTCACTGAAACTAATGTAAAACACAGAGTAGCCTTGAATAATAAGTAAGCAGCGTCTTTGATTTTTACTAAATAACGGTTAACAAAATTTCGATTATTATACCAAGTGATGTTTTAAAAACTAAAAATGGGTTAAAAAATGTAATTTAAATATATCTCAAGAAGAAATTTATCGATAAAAAAACATCGTTATGGTTGCTTTGATTTTTTTTTAAATTTAATTTTGGCTATTAATTTTTTGATAGCGTTTTAAATAACGTGAGATAAAATACTTCTAAACATAAATAATTATTTTTAGGTCTTTGAAAGTTTTCGCTGATTGATGATTATATGAACATCAGCTCAAGAATACGTATATATAATTTTTTTACCGCAATTAGGAAATGCCCTGTATATGATTTTTCTAATGCGATTTTAATAAAATATGTTAGTGTTATTTATAGCATTAGGAGAATGCTTGAGCTCTGGCGTGATTAAATTTCTTCCTTCCAGGAGCGTCTCAAGCGGTACCTTAACGAATATTTCGGACACACATGGTACGCCATTGACTTCTGTGAAAATTTTATATTTGATTTAAATCAAGAAAGTAAAAATGCAGCTCTCTAAGCTCTTAAATTTTTTCCCATCTTTTTCGTTTGTGAGAAAAAAATTAAAATCCACCTAATTTCAAACTTCTGAACTACATCAGAAAAACATAGGGAACATTGTCTCCTAAAAATAGTTTTTGGTTTAGGAAGCCCGCAATGCTAAAATGTCAAAATAACTTTTTTGTAGCCCTCTTTCTTTACGTTACTCTCAAATTGTCAGATTAGTGGCATATACACTGTTTAGCATGTAATTAACTCACCCTATCTTAATCTGACGTTCTTGACAATTCCTAATAGATATACCTATGTTTTTTTATGATTGGCTCTGTATGCGGGGCTTATTTTTGGTGAAGGTACTTAACCGGGGACAAGGTATATCCTCCGGTATCTATATTAATCTGTGGCGCTGTAGTAAATCCCGAAATCCCTCATGGGCTTCCCTACCATTATAAATAATTAAATAACATTAGCCACGAACACTAAATTAAATATAATTGACATTTAAACTAACGCTTGTTTCAAATTCGGTGTTTTTTTTCTCATGTCTTTTTGGTTGGCAAGGAATATAAAATTGGGTAATTTTTATCAATTCTTTTAAAAAGTGAGATACGCAAACAGTTTAAAGCTCAAAAAATAAAAATTTATTTCTTCTTTGATTCAAATATAATAAAAACTTTTTTACACGAAATTTAATTTTAACAAGTCCTTTAAATCTACAAAAAATAAGTCAAATTTTATCAGAAGTGGATAAGAGATATAAAAATAATAACAAAAAAACGATTTTTTTGAAACTTTAACACCCTGTATCTGGGTAACAATGCATTTTTAGACTATGTTTATATGATATTTTTTTAAATATCATTTGACATAGAACCTGCTTTTTAATTTTCTTAACAGCATTCTGTAAGTCCCTATAAACATTTAGGGTTAATTTGACTAACATGGAAACTATTTCGAGTGTACCGCGTCGATTTGGATAAAACTGCAATGTGTTGAAGCTCATCAAAAAATAAGAGACACATATTTTTTAAAATCCATTAAACACGTTTAAGGGGTGAAATGCATCCCACAAATCCACCCGCAAATTATTATTTTTTAAATAGCTTGGGACCGAATTGAGATAACTTCATGAAATCAAAACCATAATTTAATTTATCGAAACTTCTATCAGCCTCTATTTATTTTTTCTCAAGATATCTGAAAAAAAATTAAGGTGGATTTCTCCTTAAAAGTGTTTAATGGCCAATAAAAAAGGCACTGGCTCAACGACCTCCAGCGGTTTTAATCAATTATAAGAAGAAAACCGCCCCCTGGCGGTTTTTCTATTTATACATATGAAAACCGCCAAAAATTCGAATTAATTTGTAATTTCCGGCGGTTTTTAAGTATTTCCTTAGTCAAACCAGCCGCCTGGCGGTTTTGCTTATAAAAACCATTGATCACCGCCGAAAAATAGTAAAGTAGTAGTAATATTTTTTTCTAAAGCGTGTGTTTTTGTGACTTATTTTTCGTTGTTTTGTTTTCAGTTATCAAAACAGATATTATGTCTCAGGATGCGTGTTTCAAGAGAAGAAATGGATCAAACATTTTTAAAATTTTAAAGGCATTATGAGAAAACTGGTCGCATGGTCCAAAACTAAAAGATACCAAATGTTTTTTTGATTGGTACAGGCGAGAATTATAACCAAAAATATGGAAAATAAAGTACTTTTATTTTTAAAAATAGTAGAAAAATAAGGTTTTTATCGTCCCGGAAGTAGGAACAACTCCGATTTTAAAAAAAAATTAGCCGAAAACGTTTTGTTTTTAAAATATCCATCATCAAAGTTAAAAAACAAACTATCCTTAATCCTGATTTGAAGCTAAAGTGGCACATAATATTTAATGTTTACTCTTTAAAACCCTGTTCTTCCATGTATTTTACAGATTTTATCAAATAAATTGCAAAGAGGTTTACTTTTAAAACGCGGCAACCATATATATATATATATATATACGCCTCCTGCGGTGTAAATTGATGATTGAAATAAGGTTATGAAAAAAGTGTAAAATACATAAAAAAATTGGGTTTTAAAAGGTAAAAATCAACTATTGTGTAGCTCTTTAGCTTCAAATCAGGAATTGTGCACAAAAAAAGGAGGAATATAGTGAAAATGAGGAAAGTTTTTATTTAACTTTGATTAGGTATGGAATTTCAGAAACGAAACGTTTTATATATCATAAGTACCTTATTCTTGGTCAGTATCCATATTTTTAGTTATAATTCGCCTTGTACCAATCAAGAAAACATTTGGTATCTTTTAGTTTTGGACCATCCGACCAGTTTTCTCATAATGCCTTTAACATTTAAAAATGTTTGGCCCATTTGCGCTCTTGAAACACGCATCATGAGACATACTATATTTTCTGATAACTGAAAATAAAACTGCAAAAATTAGGCCACAAAAGAAAAAAACAAAGTTTGAAAAAAATTCTACTACTCTACTATTTTCCGGCGGTTTTCAATAGTTTTTATAAGCAAAACCGCCGGACGACGGCTTTCACCGAGAAAATATATGTAAAAAACCGCCGAAAATTACAAATTAATTTGATGTTTTGGCGGTTTTCATCTTATAATTGATCAAAACCGCCGGCGGTCGTTTATCCAATGCCTTAAAACACGTATCTCTTGGATGCACCTACTACAACATATTGTATATTGCAATTTTTCAAAATCTTGGCGGGAGACACCTGGGATAGTTTCCTTGTAAGTGCAAGTTGTAGATAAATTTGAAGCATTTCTCATAAAACAAAATATAATAGTTTTTACCGTTGTAGGTAACAAAAAATACGCAATTCAAAAAATGGACGAATAAAAAGTATATTAAAACAACGAAAGGCCCAATAACAAAAAGCTGTTAAGCGAATGTGTTGAAACCGGGCAAGCAAAACTGTTTTCCAATCATTATTATTTCACACTTGGGAAACATTTACTAAACCCTGTTGTTCACCTGAATGTAAATGTAGCTTTTTCTAGGGAGCTACACATTAAAAATGTTCAATAAACAACCAGTCATAATCATAAAGAAAACAATTTCCTCTATACCGCTTGTTTTTTTATGGCAAAATTTAATTCACTTCTTTTTAATTTTATAATAAAAACAATTTTTGTTTGCCTAATAAAAGTACTACTCACAAATAAAATCTTAAAAGTTAAACTTTAAAAGTATATATATACAGGGTGTCCAAGAATATGTCGGCAATCTTTCATATAGAACACGTGACAAGTGAAGTGTGGCAAGTTCCTATAATTTTCTTTTTCTTAAGCTTCCTTTACAGAGATATACGCCACTTGAAATCGGTTTTTCTTAAATAACTTGTATAGTACTTGGTATAATAAAATATTATTTTAATATTATGATAAATACAAGTAAGGACTTTAAAATGGTATCCTTCTAAAACATTTGCTTCATTAGTTCACCAGGGGCTGACTTAACCTTACACAATCGTGTTTATTATTTTGTGTCACCTTGTATAATACACAAATAAAATAGTTATATTTAGCATAAACTTTTTGCCAGAAACTAAGCTATGATAATAAAATAATATTAACAGTGATCCATTTTCTAAAAAAGATGACATAAAAAGTAAACTATAAAACAACTAAATAGAAATAGCCCCGGACTAATTAAATTAAATATTATTTTCTTTAAAACATATAGGTTTTTTTCTTAAATAAATAAAAATAACCAAGACAGGTAGCTTGATAAAGCTTATAAACAGTGCCGTGGTTACAGGGAGTTTATTTTATTTTTAAAGCAAGATTTTTTATGGTTTTTTATCGTTGTTCAAATAATTTTTTATCTTCCATTTTGTCGTTGATAATATGTTTATATTCTTTGTAGTTAAATAATGTTTTGAAGACAACCTGGCGACACCAGCGTCGACATCTTTGAAATTACCAATAATACCAGATATAAAATATAAGGAATTTAAAAACAGTGAATAACTTTAAATATTTTTAACTGCTTAGTAAAAAGGATAATTTTCAGATAATGCTATTTTAAAAGAATATGCGAATTAACCGAACTTCCGCAAGCAACAATTCTTCTTGTTTTTAAGGTGTTGTGGACGATATAAAAAATATAAAATTAATTACTTTAAAACGTGGACGATACATTTAAATGACATAATTCGATGAGCTCTTTATGGTTTATACTGTATCAGGAATTTTTAAAGGTATATTGGTCAGTAATGCAACAACATAACAAGAACTATTAGTCTTCCCAATACTTCCCAATAATATAAATGCTGGTATTTGCGTTAGACTGTCTCCTTTTTACGCATTGCCTGTTTGCATTTCTGACTGCCTGATTCTGTATAAGAGCAATGAGGCACCTACATGAAAAGTTATAATGGAAGAAATACGAGATAATCCTGATTACAACTTTAAATTTTTTAAAACTGTCTTATTATTAAAATGTAAAATATGTACTGGCATCTGATCCTATTGTCGTATTATTCCGGTAAACTTAGTCACTTACATGTGTAATGCTCCATATCATATACGACTGTTAAATAAAATACTTATTAGCACAAAAACATACATTTTAATATAAATACCTTTTAAAAATATGAAAATTTTATAATTGGTGTCTACAAAAAGTCTCTATTTAAAAAAGTAAAAAAGTATCGTATGTATAGGAGAAGGTTGAAAGACTCAACACTCGTTATGAAATCCTTAGTATTCGTTGTCGTAGTTAATTTAACAAAGTGACGTATCTTAAAAATACTTCTTTTTGTAGTTAGGACCAAAAAATTTAACTCTATGCAAAACGGCACATATTACTATAAAAATAAATCCTATAAAATCAAACCTGTAAATAATAATGTAGCATTTGGGTTTTAGCTTTAATTCAAAGGCAAAGATGACAATTATGTTTAATCTTTTGCTCTGAAAAATATTTAAAAATGAGATACAACAGTTTGTTAAATTAACGACGAAGTAGGTATTCTAACCTTAACCTCCATAAAGGTATGGGTTAAATAAATTAACAAATTAAATTTATTTATAAAAACTATACTAAACTATTTAAGTACGCCTATGTTACATGGTTATTAAGCATTTTTGCTTTTTTAAATCAGCTTGGCAAAACCATACCTGACAACGTCATAAATCAAAATTAACATTTTAAATGAAATAAAATTACCTTTATGCAGCTTTTAAAATGCGGAAGAAACCAAAAGTCTGAATTAATATAAATTTCTTTGGCGTTGACACCCATTCAGACGTTTGCATTCAGTATTTATAAATTTAACCCTTAATAAATTTTCCAGCATAACAAGCACTGCACCTCCGCGATATTAAATTTTAGTATTATTTCCACAAAATACGGCATAAATTATTAACTAACTTTTTCGTATAAATTTTGTAGCACAAACAGGTTATAGTAAAAAAGTGTTTGTTATAAAAAAGTTATTCTTAGTGCCAACAATGGTTAAGTCTGTATGAACATCTTTAATTAAATAAAATTTGTTTAAATTTTTAAAAAGAAAATAATATATACTTATAAAAATGGCTATTTTATTTTTAACTGAACAAAAATTTCTAAGTACCTTTTATTTTTCTGATTTTGTTTATTTTACTTTTACTTACATAAAATTAAAATGTAGTTGCTAATATAACGCAAGAAGTCGTCTTTACTCTTCGTTTTACATCAAAGAATAGTTTTTTTTTTGTTTTGAATAAACAGTCCTTTTAATTTAAAACATAACACTCTTTAAACTAAACAAGAGCACCAACAAAATATTTTAATAATACATACCATAAGATTTAAGTCCTTAGTAAAGTTTAACCAATTTAATAGTAGTTCTGTTTAAGCCCATATTTATTTCATTATTTGCTGGTAGAAAGTAGAGGGTGTTGCAGGGTATATTGGTTATTATTAGACTGAGATAGAGACTTGCGGTTTTCGCGAACTGTTGCTATTTTTTAATGAAACGAAAGATGACACCAAAAGATTTTTCATGGTCCTTTTAGTTTTGTGACATACAGGGCGAAATTCATTTTTTTCCATTCTGGGACCATCTCGCATTTCATTTGTCTTGTAACTTGAAACCAAAGTAAAAACTGATGTATCTGTGTAACTGTATATTTTTTATTTAATAATTATGGTGGTTAAAAGCTTTTTAATACCTAACAGTTATTTTATACTTTTAGACTCTAATTTAATGTTTTTAATTTTCAAATTGAATTTCTTCTAGTAGGCCATGATATTAACTTTTTGACCAAAAAATAAAGTTAGCTCTTAGTTCAAAATTTGTTTACGTTTTAAGGCAACATCTAAGTTTTAACTATTTTACCCCGCTTAGCACCCCTATTTACTAGTACAAACAATGCAAACTACATTAAATGATATTATTGCTTGGTTTCCGAAATGAAATGGAAGTAAATCCTAGAAAGACCCAATTTATTAACACGCTTTTATTAACTTGGGTTGTAACTATCAATCTGGCTATGTAACGGAATCTTTGAGCCTAATTTTAACCAACTTCCAGCTATTCGATTTCTTTGAAACTTTGCACACGTATTAAGGAAACATGACAATGCAATAATCTGCAAACAGTATCCCGTTATCTTTTTTGAATCGCCAGGAAAAAAATTCCATTATATTATAAAAACAACACCTAGGATGCCATCTGTTGGCAACATTTCAAACTTTGCTATTAAATGAAGAAGAAATTTTTTAGTTTTTACACAATTTGGTTAGTTGCACCATTGGTGTTCAATTTTTATGAACAATAAAAATATAGGGTTAGTTGCACCATTAGTTCAAGGATTCCATAATAAAAATTACATTATGTGTAATGTATACATAATACATAATGTGCAATTAATAAAAATTAACATTCTTTTTTGGATCGCCAGGAAAAAAATTCCATTATATTATAAAAATATAAAAACAACACCTAGGTTGCCATCTGTTGGCAACATTTCAAACTTTGCTATTAAATGAAGAAGAAATTTTTTAGTGGGTTGCAATATATTGGCAACGGTCCAAACATTGCCTGGATTGCCATCTGTTGGCAAAATTTCAAACTTTGCTACTTAATGAAGAAGAAATTTTTAGTGAGTTGCAATCTGTTGGAAAAATTTTAAAATTTGCCACTCTTGTTCATTAAAAAAATTTTCGCCATTTTGTCAAGAGTAGCAGAAACTAAAAAATAAAAAATAATTAATAGTTTAAAAAACTAAAAAACACGCTTTTATATGCAACCGAACTAAAAATTAGAAAATAATTTTTCATTAAAAAAAATATTGTCATTTCATAGTAAAAAGCGTGGGGTGATAAATATATTAAATGTTATAATTATTATATTTGCAAATATCCATGATGGAAAAGTTATGAAAAAATAGTAAAATGCACCCCACGCTTTTTACTATGAAATGACAATATTTTTTTAATGAAAAATTATTTTCTAATTTTTAGTTCGGTTGCATATAAAAGCGTGTTTTTTAGTTTTTTTAAACTATTAATTATACCATTTCACTTATCACCCTCCATTGAAATAATAAACCGCCAAATAAACCCAAACCCTCAGTCACATATTAAATACCTAGGAATCATTTTAACAATAGGCTAAACTTTAAACCTTACTTGACAAATATAAAAATAAAATGCTTATGCGAAGAAAACATTTTCGCTCCATAACCCCCAAAAACCTCGGAAATAGCACCAAGACTGCCTGCCATATATACAGGGTGTCCCACCGAAAATTGCTGCGATTAATTTCTCAAAAGGGGGACATACAACTAAAATATTTTAATAGCTCTACCACTTCCGGTTATACCGGAAGTTAATGTCAACTTCATTATTTCAAATGGAATACCCTATATATTATTTCTTGGCTTTTGCGTAAAACTCTACACATATTTTATGTGGAATGCTCAATACTAACGTTCAACCGTTTTTGACTTATTTTAAATTTAATATCAAAAATGACGTTTGCAAGCCATTACATAACCATCAATTTCTTCTAAACAAAAGCCTTTAATATGAGTTGGGGTTGACTCCCTTGTAGAAAAAAACTACTTTAGTAGACTGTATTGATATTTTTACAATTATTAATTACAGGGTGGTTAAAAATATTCGTTAAAAATTATAACGACAAAAACCTCAGGAGTCAATTTTTTAAATAAAAATCCCAATATTTTTTACCCTATCTCATTAAGCGTTGAAAATAGGGATAATTTTGTTTAGAGATATCTATACAGAAATTTATATTTTTAAAATATTAACGATTTAATATTCACCTATTCTTACAATATTACAATACATTTAAGTATGGGTACTATGGGTAGGTACAGTGTAGTTGGCTATGACTCCTCATTTCGTTGTCAAGGCCAACTAGAAGCCAAACTAAGCCGTATTTAAAAGCATTATTAGAATAGATAAATAATAAATTGTTAATGTATCGAAATCTATAGGTTTTGTAATAGACATTCTTGTTCAAACATATCTCTATTTTTGATGCTTAATCCATTTTCATTTAAAAAAATGACTTTTAGGGTCTACGTCGTAATAATTTATAACGATTATTTTTGACAGCTTTGTATTTATTATTTGAGAAAATATTAATACAGTCAACTGTATTCTTTAAGGTTTCTTTACGACAAACCTAACCCCAACTTAAATTATAGACTTTTGTTTAGAAATAAATTGCTGGGTAGGTATGTAATGGCTTGCAAAAGTTATTTTTAAGATAACATTTAAAATAGGTCAAAACGGTTTGACCTAGGTATAGAACATTATACATTAATAGGGTTTAGGAATTTTAAGCAAAATCTAAAAAAATAATATATAGGGTGTTTCATTTAAAATAAGGAAGTTAACATTAACTTCCGGTATAACCGGAAGTAGTAGAGTTATCTAAATATTTAAGTTATATGTCCTCCACTTACTTTATAATGCTACCAAATTTTCAAAATTTTCCAAAGCCTACTTCTCTACTACAGTTCCCGGTGGGACACACTGTATAAGATGTTGTGTCGACTAATCATTGAGTATGGGCAAATAATATTTAACTGTTGAAGAAAAACAACTGCCAAAATAATAGAAACAGCTAAAAGATCAAGTTTCCGCACAATCACGAAGATCAGACACCCCATAAATCCACTGCATAACCCATCCAATAAATATTTATATGAAAAAACAGGAATTAAACGCATTTTAAAGAGAATGCAGAGACTAACCAAAAAATTCGCTAACAAACCAGTCAATCATACGATTATGAAACCCCTAATTCTAAACGTCGCAGACAATTACACCAGGAAAAGACAGTACCTAGAAAGGACAATATACCAAATGTTATCAAACTATATAAATAAACTCTAAATTACTATAAAAGACTTTACATTTTTAAATCATGAATTTTTGTTTTTAAGTGTTTTAAAATTTAAAATTATAACTTTAATAATACTCTCTCTTTCTTTAAAAGGCGCGAAAAAAAACTACCACAGCTTCCTGGGGCTAAAATATGACCATATAACCCAAGCAAGTGCTTGAACAGCAAATTACGAAAGTCATTTTATTATAAAAATTTTAAAAAAATAATTTTTGATAACTCTAAAATCAGTTTTATAAATCTTTTTGATACCCTTATAAAATTGATAAAGTCAATAAAAATGCTATTCTAAATAAACTTTTAAAATGATATTTTGCTTAAAGATAAAAAATAAAGGTAGATTACCCTTGGAAAAAATCTTGTTTCTTAAGTTTTTGCAAACCCTGTATACAAAATTAACATTTTTTTCTTTGTGATTCCTTTTCTCTTTACAGGCAAAAATTTGTATAAGGAGTTACTTTTTTCGAAAAATAAAATTTTTGTCCTCTTGTAAACCCCATTCGTGGACAGTAAGTATATCTGTTTTATTCTAGTGACGTCAAGAGCAATGTCATGAAGATAGTAGGTATTAATGGGGCTCTTAAACCTATTTAATTTTTTTCTATCATGCCTTTGCCTTAGATTAAAGCAAATTTTTTAAAAATAATACAATCTTTCAAACATAAAATAGTTTTTTAAAACCAATTATTATACCTATTGTCTTTAGAATTCAAGCACATATACAAAGTACGTAAAGCAAATTCATAATAATATACTTAAAGTGGCTATAATTGTTTGAGTTTACCTAAAGGGACTAAAGTACTTTATTTGTAGTTTAAATCTACATACACATAGAATTAAGCCTCTTTTATCTTTTACCTACAAACAATGCAATTGTTTGCATGTTAATGGAGTCTAATCGCATTTAAATTGGACTCGGGCCGTAACCGGATTTTCTGATAAGATTTTCTGGCTACGATTTACTTTAGGCTTAATTTAATTTAAAGCCGTTGAAAATCTAATATTACAAATAAATTTAATGATGGAAATTTAAAAAAAATATGTAAATTTAATAAAGGCACCAATAAACATTTACATTTAGGTAGGTATAAATGTGCTTTGTCACTTCAGATTCAAACCAAACAAACATAGTAAAAAAAAGTAAGTAAGTAAAAGTGGCAAGCGTAGTTCAATGGCGGCGCCAGGTCTTGATGTAGGGGTGCCCAAGTGGCAGCCCGTACATTTTTAAGGGGGGACAATTTTTTTAAGTAAAAAGTTTTTAAAGACCAAAAAAAAAAAAGAAGAAAGATCCTCACCGATAAAAACCTTAAATTTCTTATTCCACTCTTATGTTATTTTCTGTTCCTGTCCCGCAATAATTTTGAAGAACAAAAAAAGTCCTTATTTCTACAGTTCCTAATATTTAACACTAATGTTGTTTTCTCTCCCGCCACTTTTAACTTCTTACAGGGAGGGTCCACTAATTTTCAGGGCCAGCCATTTTTTAGGGGTCGTCCGAGCCACCTCCGGCCCTCCCGCCCCTGGTGTCGCCACTGGCGTGGTATGGTGGTTAGCCTACGAGCCCCTTACCCTATGAATACTAAATAAAGCCAAAATACTAAACAATATACACACTTAGAGCTGTCGTGGACATGTCAAAAAATGCGACAACTTGGTTATCTATTATCATGTCAAGTTTCATAAAAATAAGCCGAACGGTTCAGGAGCGACAGAATTTATGACCTCACTGTATGATTTTTGGTTAAATTGACTATGATTTATTATAAGCATAAAAATATACATATCCCTAAAACAAAGTTGTTTTTAGAATTAAATATATCATATTTTTATCCCTTTGTCACATTTGAAGAATGAGATTTAGAGTTGCCCTTTCTTTTCATAACCAGAAGCGACTATTCTAAGTATTATTTCAATGGCCCTATTATTTTAAAAGGGTTATTAATGTCAAGCTTGAGAAATAACTTTTGATTATGTATTCTGAGTGGCCACTTTAGAATACTGTGGAGAGCGAATAATGGAGGAAAAGGTTTTTTTTTGTTTTAGTGTTGCTACCAACACAAATGATGACGCTTCTTTGTGAATAGAAAATAAGTTACTCTTAAAATTATTCATAGGATGCAGCTTTGTTTTTGTGTAAACTTTAACAACAATGTTTATTATATTTTGGATATCTTATTAACAATGAAAAGCATCATACCTTATACATATTGTACAAAAGTTTAACTTTTGTGTGGTTTAAATTGTAAGCTTTATTAAAAGTTTAGGCTAAGGTAGATAAAACCTTCTGTAATTAAATTTTCGTAAACTAAAATAAATTAAAAAGTTGTAAGTAAGAAGAAAGTAACTTAGGTTTTATCTTGGTTTAAAAAATCATACAAAGTGATCAAACTTAAGTCGGCACTATTGCCAACTTCTTCAATATTGGAGATACGAAGTCGGCTAAATTAGTGAAGTTATAGTATTTTTTTAGTAATTATGCCGTATAGGATTTTCTGCTGTTTTTATGATTTTTAAAAATATTTTTGCTTACACGTTATCTCCTATTTGTTCGTAATCATAATATAATGTCGCTGTTTAAAATATTTTGTATTTTTGTGTAAAAAACACACTTTGAATTTTTCAAAAGTTATTTTTTTAAATCTGAACATTTGGCAACATCGGCAACTTTATGCATCCGGTTTCTATATGTCGAGGATTTTTTAAATAAAATTTACGTGCCCGAACAGGTCAGGTTAGTTCTTGTTAGTCAAGTCTACAATTTTTTAAATTGGCTTTTTAAGGAATTAAAAAATATATCTCTTTGACAAATTTTCGATGTTGTCAAATGCTCTTCATATTTAACTTGCAAAAAATGAGGTTTTTTTTTAAGCTTGTTTGCTAGTTTAAGGGTATAAAACATAAATTTCAATTTTCTTCTAAATTTCTCTATTTTTTTTACAAAAATATTCAGAAAAAAAAATTTTTACTTACTTACTTTGTTTTGGATGTAATTTTGACAAATATTAACACATTTTACTTATTTTACCCCGCCCAGTACCCCTATTCACATCTCGGTCCCGGTTGTTAAGAAAAGGGTCCAAAATCAGTAAGTATAATTTATTTTAAAAAATCATAAAACCGGCAGACAACCCTAATCGGCATTTTTTCCATTTTTTTCGATAATTAACGCGCTGCCAACAGAAAAACAATTTAACTTTGGGTTTTCAATTAAAAAAAATTAGATATATATTTTTTTAATCAAACGTTCTATATATATTATCACCATTTGAAAGATCTATTAAAGAGCTTTATAAAAAGACTGCATTTGATATATCCAATTTTTAATAGTTTCGAAAATATGTCATACTAAGGAATTTGATAGTAAACTGGTATTTTTAAATTAAACATCCTGAATATTGCATAACCATTAAATAGATATTTTTAAAAACTTTAAAGAAAATACCATATTCGATATGTCTATCTCTTAAAGTTTTAGAAATATGATCATCCATATTTAAAAAAATAGTAAATAAAATGTCCATTAGATCTAGGACACTAAACTACAAAAAATTAAGCATTTCACCTGGCAATTTTAAATGTCTAATTTAAAGCCGCGTCCAGACTTGCAACAATTCGCTGTGTCGAATTCCGCTCTAAATAGCCCCACATAGCGCGGAAGTGGACATGGACGGAATTCACGTCGTTTCAAGGGCTTGGCAAATGATTCTACGGTGATTTAGAGCTTGTTGGTTTTTTGCATCAAACGAGCGCGCAAGTAGGTTGGTTAGTTTGAACGGATGTTTGGCCAATTGTTGCAAGTCTGGACGCGGCTTGAGAAAAATTTGAGCTTTAAATAAAAAACTGTTTTTCACAATATCATAATTTTTGTAATCCTTTTTCTAAATATCTCCGAAAATACTGAAGATTTGAAAAAAATTCTGTGGTTAGATTTTCTCTACAGTGAATATTTAGCGAGATGTAGTCGTTTAAAACTTCTATTTACGAACAAGCACCCCTTTTTTAAACCTTTTGAATTTACCCAATTTAAAAATTAAGGGATCTTAAGGAATTTTACTTACAGAGTCTTGTAGCTCTTAAAAAAATTACACAAAAAACTTCTTAAAAGAAATTTCTCTTGGTTAATAAACCAATTAATTTTTCTTCGAAAAATTACTTCACAGCATAATAATCTACATAATTTTCCTAAAAATAGTCATTTTAAATTAGTAAAACTTCTTAGGAGTATTACTAATACATGTATAAAGAGAATTGTAAAGGGGTAAAGGATAGCTGTAAATAGGGGTATAGTTGGAGTGTTGCTTTTATTGATTTTTTCGAATTTTGAAGAAAAAAGTTCGATTAACACTCCTTATCTCAGTTCGTATTGGTGGTAGAAAAAACATAACAAAAGAATTTTATGTGTTTTTTAAAAACGTACAATTTTGCTTTCCACAGTTTTTTTTGATGAAATTCATAATTTTCGAGTTATTGGCGAAAAACCTTTAAAACCGTCGATGTGTGTCTACTTAAGTTGGCGGCATATGAAAAAGTTTTTTATGAATAATTTTACGAAAAAAGTTATTCTTCATAAAAATTCTTCTAAAATGCAATCATCAGATATCAAATTGTGTCAGTCATGTACAAGGTTTGGCCACAAATTTAATTTTTGCTTAAAAGTAAAGTATCTGCATTTTTGCTAATATCTATATATAATAGTGTTTTTCTTATCAAACTATGAAACATCTTATTAAATTGTAACCGTTCTTAACTTTTTTAAATTAACCCGATGTTACAAGAAAACATCGATGTTTCGATAATCCACTATTGATGGCAAAACATCGACCATCCATCAACCTAACATCTCGCATTCCTACTATATAGGTATTAAACATATTTAGAAAAAACAATTTTTTGGCAAAAATGGTCTCAGTGGCGTTAGCATATATAGGGTAAATGAAGGACTGTCTTGCACCATATATATCCCTTTTTTGTTGTTAGTACTTAAGAAAACACGGACAAGTTTCGACTTTATTAATAGCCACCTTCAGAGTAATATACAATTTATCCTTTAGAAGGAAATGTTAGTGAGTAAATGGTATTAATCTTAATATTGAAAAACCAAACTAGTAATTAATAACTTCATCTAAAGCAAGATAATGATATAATAATAAAATAGTTACAAAACCAAAAAAAAAAAAAAAAAATTTTGAGCCAATACGTTGTAAAATCAAAGTTAAATAAATCATCAATTTTTGCAATCAACCGATATGTCTACGGTTTTAACCGAGGTAATAATTATAAGTGACACTTTTGACGTAATTTATAGGTATTAAACATTAACATCAAATACAGTTTTGGTTATAATTGTCCTAAAATTGGTGAGTTTTTAAAGAACGACGACCTAAGTGACAAAGTAAGATATTTTATAAGATTGCCTTAAGAATGTTGTTTCCATTTTCTTATATTATGATTATTATGTGTTCCACCATCAAATCCTTAAAGCAGTTGACTTGCATAAATACAACAATGTAATATAATTAAAATGCTATATTCCTTATAAATAAAACAAACATGCTAATTGGTAATGTTTCTCCATAGTAATTATTTTCCAAGTTTATTTATATAGGGTTATATAAATCACCCTATATGTATTTTAAATTTAGGAACATTTTTTTCCATAAATAATAAATAAAGACACCCATTAGAAAAAAAAATCTTTTCCACTTTCCAAGACACCCATTAGAAAAAAATCTTTTCCACTTTCCATCTTCTCGCCATTTATAAAAACCCAATCGAGGGCAAAAGAATAAAACAATGGTAAAATTGCGTGAATGGGCCTCTGCGGTTAGTAAGTTGTTTAAGGGTGGCATAATACGTCACTTGAATTAATGTATTGTATTACAAGATAAACGTTTGTATGATGTTGTTCTTTTTTCCTTATCTTTTATTCAGCACGCATTACTATAATCCGGAATGAGTTAGAGACGACTTTTTTTTACTTTATCCGATTACCTTATACTTTACTCCGAACATATGTGTGCTTTATAGGGATTTGTAGTACGTTTTTTTCCCGGATAAAGTTTTTCGGATTGACAGAAAGTGTATGTAAAATAAAGCTTTTAAATAGATAAGATCTTGTTGAAAAATGTTTACAGAGCATTAATGGGGTTTACTGACACAAAAGCAGTTGTTTGTATACAGTAAGGATGTGTGGGTGGTGTGGGGACAAATTTATTTAAAATTAAATGGTTGTTTTTTTGGAAAAGAACAGTCACACACAACATATCAATTTATATATTTAGCTATGTTTTTTTATGTACAGAATCAGCTAAATAACATAACACATAGGCAATGTAAGGAAAAAGAAACGTGAATACCTGCATGTAATTTACTCACATACATCTTTTTGTTGCCTTACTGGTCGATATCCCAATACCTATTTGTTTAACCACTATTAAAAATATTATGTATACATACACGGCTCAAAAATCAAAGTAGCTTATTTAAGAAAAACCCAAATTATTATTTTATATACAGTGACGGTCAAAAATGTTGAACCATATGGAAAACTTTTTATTTTTGATTTCTAACAAAAATTTGTTTGATAAAAATCTCTGCTTACAGCGAAACTTACAAAACATTGATCAAAGTTTAAAAAACCATAGCGTATTATACGAGGTAGGTGTAAATTAACGAATATGACACAGGAGAAAACTACTTTTTTAAGCTTATAGAAAAAATTACTTGGAAAACTTATTAAGAATTAAAAGTTATGTTATATTTTAAAAACACAGCCTTCAATTAAAAAAATTACTTTTCCAACTTACTTCGTATAGAGATTAGATCGAACTAAAATAACTACCTTAAATTTTAAAGAAATATAAAAGGCATTTAAGTACATTTAGATCAATTTAAAAGATAAACGTAAATTTTTGCTTTTTTGAGGTTCAATAAGGCCAAAACTTAAAAGCCCCTTTAGATTTATGTTCCACGTCATTTTTATCTTATACAAAAACAGCCTAACTTTAAAAAAACATAAATTTATTTTTTTGTTTTTCTATTACAATGTTCAAAAATTAAACTTTATTGGGATTATGGTAATAAGAAAAAAGTTTATAAAATTTAAAAAAATTAGGATTAATCTAAATAAATACGAACATATGATCATAAATTTAAAAATGCAAAGACGTTTCGCATAAGGCAAAAATGATCTGGCACATTAATCTAAAGAGGATTTTAAGCTTTGACCTTATTGAACCACAAACAAACAAAAAATTAAGTTTGTTTTTTAAATTGATCCAAATGTACTTAAATGCCTTAGGTTTAACAAAGCTTTAACGTTTTTCGAAATTTAAAGACAATAGGGTTAATTTACGGCAGTTAATTCAGTTAGATCTAATTTCTATACGGGGTAAGTTGGAAAAGTAAGTTTTTCTTTCAATTTTTTAAAAGGAGGCTCTGCTTTTAAAATATGACATAACTTTAATTTCTAAACAAGTTTTTCAATAGTATATTACATTACAAGGGTGGAAAATTACTTATTTCACACGAGTGGGAATATTGTTGCACGAGGCGTCAGCCGAGTGCGACAAACCCACGCGTGTAAGAAAGTGATTTTCACACAAGTAATGTACACTTTTTTCCTACGACCACAAGTTATTCACCAAAAAACAATAAAAGTTGTTTGTCTTCACGGAAAAAATAAGAAAACAATTGAAAACTTTGCATCACTAGGGTGATATATACTTTTCCTTACTGCGATATATTATACTGTTTAACAATATTTTTATATCAAAAATCACCTACCTAGTCGCTTTTTATCATTTAAGAATTAAAAAGGTCCTCATTAAAAAAATATTGCATGGTTTTTTCAATGTAAATCCCATTAACAGTCTGATAACTCCAAATTTATTTTAAATAACAATGACAGCGATGACAGCTTTATATTATACTTTGCAACACTAGTGTTGTAAAGTACTTTGCAACACTAGTGTGATATAAGGCATTTTCTATGCATGAAAACAGTGTGCTATTTACTATTTTCACATGTGGTCGTAGGAAAATAATATTTTTCTCTAAGTTCAAAAATAAAGGAACTTTTCTCTTGTGTCATATTCGTTAATTTCCATCTACCTCGTACACGCTATGGTTTATTTAACTTTTGATCAGTATTTTGTAAGTTTTACTGTATGCAGAGATTTTTATTAAAAATTAAATTTTTCTAACAATCAAAAATAAAAAGTTTTTCATATGGTTCCACACTTCTGGCGGTCACTGTATCTTTGTTTCATGTATCGTACCTTAGTCCTTAAATTAACAGTTTTAAGAAATTTAACTGATAATTATAGATAATAGGTAAAAACCCTATATGCTCATAGGCACTAAAACCGTTCAAAAACTGTTCAGACTAGGTGTCAGACGAGTCTGATATAACACGGCGTGTACCATTAGAATTGTTTATGATTCGAATTTTATACTATATTTCGTCTTATTTTGGTTTCTCTGTTAAATTTTTAATTTTTGTCAGTAAACGTTTTAAATGAATAATTTATTAACCGAATTAAAATACGTTAATGTTTTTGTTGTAACATGTAAAGGGAGCCACCTGCAGTCCTTTGCAAAGGTTCAAAATGCCATAACCTTTTTTACCTCGACTTAATATAATTTTAATAGGTATTCTTTACAAAAATTATCAATTTCAGTTCTATTTGTTCTATCACTTGCATGTGATCATGATTATTTAATCACGTAATAGATGCCATTTGAAACATTCAGAATGAATTTAGTCACAGAGGTTTCGAAAGAACGGTATCAGTTTCACTTTCATCAGTTTGTTCACTAATCCTGTCTCGAAGGAATACCACTCTAGTATATAATTTTTATTGTTTCATCGTTATTCAACAAAAAAGGTAAACTCGATAAATATAGCTACGAATAGCCGTGTTTAATCTGAACATATTTCAAATTAAACATTTTATTCCATACCAAAGTTTGCAATTCACGCTATATTTACCACAATTTCTTTGTACCAGAATACAACGATCTAATGCAAGTTACCCTAGTCGAAAGGTTGCGGGTTTGCAAGATATAGAGTGTCAAATTTTTCATTTTTTTTTTACTTGGACACCCCGTATCTGTATGTGTATAAAACATCTGTATACAAAATTAACGTTTTCTCTTCGTTAATTATATTTTTGTTTACAAGCAAACATTTTAATAAAGAATGACCTTTTTTCGAAAAATTTTGGTCTATTTGCAATCTTGTAAACCATCCGTGGACAGTCTGTATAGGGGCAATGATTATGTACTTTAAAAAGGAACCACAACGTTAAGGGGGTTTCATTATTTTATATGGTTATTGGACCCCTAACTATTAAAAACCACGGAGTGCTACCAATTAAAGGCGTGCGTTTTTGAGAACAAGGTGAAAACAGCCCCTTTTCAGTCTTTTGAGGTTAGGTCGAAAACTACGCTCTTTACCAGATAGTAGTCAACAGAAAAGTTGTGAGAAACTAAATTTTTTATCGAATACCGCTTTTTAAATTAAAAAACTGATTTTTGACAAAAATGTGCCTAAAAACGAAACAAAAAAAATCACTTTAATAACAAACATAAAAAAACCTACATTCTTCCTTTAGAAAATACCGCTAAGTAAAAGTACTTAGCGTTTAAAGTATTTGTAATACGATTTTTTAAAGTTTGCCACTTACACCATTTTTTCGCAAAAATGTTCTGTAACTTTTATCTGCGCAGTTTTAGGTACAGACAATGTATATTTATACGAAAAAGAAAATAATTGCCTTTTAAATGGTTTATTGACGAGGCTCTAAGACTATAAGTAAGATATAGTTCTTTAAGTTTTTCTACTTTCAACGATATTTAACCTTTACGTATATCATTTTAATGTTTTGTTATAACTTTTTTCTTTCTACATTTAGTAATATATGATGTGGAATAAAAATGAAAGCCATTTTCCTTATCTTTAAAATGGTGTATTGCAAAAATGCTGAGGTTAGTTCTAAACAAAATATGATTAGTCAAAGTTCCATACTGCAACGATTTTTGATATTTTTTGACTTAATTTCTCGTTATAACATTTTTCTTGTGCATTTGCTAAACAAAATTAAAGGCTTATTTGTTTACCTAATTTAGTCACAATTCAAAAAATTTTCGACTTCAACATATATTTCTTCTTTAGCTTTACTTCTCTCAAAATCTTAGTTTTATCAGAGTTCTAAAAATTGATACCAAAGCACTCATTGCAGAATAAAGAACAATTAATACCTAACTTTCTGCAACCCCAGTTTCTTGTACATCCTTTCGTTCATCGACAGGTTATTTTTTCAAGCAAAACTTGTGGCGTAAAAGCTTTGATAGTAAAAATTGGACTTAATCCATATCTTGATTTTTTATACCCATATGTGACCAAAAAATAGTAACCTTGGCTAAAGAGTTATATTTAGAAATCGGGGTTGTCGAAATCATATACAAGTTATCGAATATATGCACATTTAAATGACGGCATTGGGTAATGGAGGTGGGTAATGAGCGTGGGCAATAGCCGTGAGTAATAAGCCATATTACCTGTTTAAAATCACATTATTATTGTATACATTATTAGACCGTCGAAGAAAAAAATACAAATAAAAAAAATACGTAAAAATTAACAAGAATCGTTGCAGTATGACAAGTGACTAAGCATATTTTGCTTAAAAATAACCTCAGCATTTTTTACAATACACAATTTTAAAGGTAATAAAATAGGCTTTCTTTTCTATTTTGAATTATATACTGCTTAAGCAAGCAGTTTTGGTACATCGGCGACAAATAGAATAACAAAATAAGCAGTATTAGTCAGGCATGTTTACATGCCGGGATTTAGTTAGATTGTCTCTTTTCCTCACATTACCTATGTGTTATGTTATTTAGCTTAACCTGTATACATAGACGCACAAATTAAAAGTTATAACGCATTGGAAAAATTAAAAGATATACGTAAAGATTAGGAAAAAATGTTGAAAGTAGAAAGACTTGAAGAACCATATCTTACCTATAAATAGTCTTAGAGCTTCTTACAATTGACTGTTTTAAAGATAATTGTTTTCTCTTTAAACTGAATATACCATTGCTTATACCTAAAACTGCGTAGAAAAAATATACATAACATTGTTTTGCGAAAAAATAGCTAAAATTGCCGAAAAATCATGTAAGTGGCAAACTTTAAAAATCGTTTCTTGGATAATATGTACTCTGAAAGCTTCTACTTAGCGTCATTTTGTAAATTAAGAATAATGGTTTTTTTATAAACCAATGTCTATACATAAAGCCCCATAGGAAAAAGTTATAGGAAAAAATACGAAAAAAAATAGGAAAGCGTTTTTTTTTGTGTCTTCTTTTGCTTGGCTCTTTGAGCATATTTTTGTCAAAAATAAGTTTTTGGCAAGCTTTCTTCGACGGAAAATTTAACTTCTTATAACTTTTAGGTTGACTAATACCTGAAAAAAATGCGTAGTTCTCGATCTAACCTCAAAAAACTGAAAAGGGGACGTTTTTACCCCATTTTCAAAGACGCATCCCTCTAAATAGTAGCCCTCCGCAGTTTTAAATATTTTGGAATCCAATAACCATATAATAAAATAAAACTCCTTTAACGTTCTAGTTTCTTTTTTACCCTCTTTTTTGTACATAACCAATAGCCATTTAGAAAAACAAATAATTTTAGTTTGAGACCTTAATGCATTTATAAATATTGTTTTCTATTATTTCTTTTCTACAAACAATGCAACTTAAAGATTTGCATTTTAATGCTGTTTAATCTCATTTAAATTAAACTGGGACTTCAACAGAATATTTAGCTAATACAATTGAGTTTATTTACGTTTTTATAAGAAATAAAAGCGAGATGTAAGCTCTTTTTAAGACTATTTTAATAAATTTATGTAGACCTATAAAAAAATATTTAAAACGTTTGTAATTTAAACCCATGTAAAGGGTGTCGTCTTTTCGTTGACCTTGCAGTGTACAGGGTAGTGTGATTTCGACTGTTTTAACAGGAAACTCGTATTTCCTGACTAAATAGAAAAAATTGACATAGGTGCCTAGAGCTCGATTTTCGAAATTAGATGAATGGTGAAAACCGCATCCCGAATTCTCTATCGGTATCCGAGATATAGGGCGTTTTTCATTTTTGGTCAAATTCCGTCATTTTTGAAAACTTCCCAAAACGGTATAACATTCGTAAGGCACTTTTTGAGTGGAATTTATTAGACTACTTGGATTTTTAAAATTATTTCTAGTTTCGTTAAAAATATATAAATCTTAGTTTTTTAAAATCAGATCCTCTGGTACCAATCCAATTATTTTAAAATTCTTGATTCAAAAAATAAGTTGTTGTTCGTGCGTTATGCGAAGGAAAACCATTTTGCTGATAATGGATATTTCAAGCCTGCGCTAATGGCAAATCTTCCAAAAATGGTGCAACACATGTTTGTAAAATATTCACATAATCTTATGCGGTAAAACATTCATTAAAAATATGGGGATCCAAAAATCGACCACCAAAAATCCCAACCCTAATATTGAAACCTTGCCGTCCTTGTCTGTTTACGGGCACAATAACATATGGGTTTTCTGTAGCCCAATAATATAAATTATACCTGTTATCTATCCCTGAAGTATCTATTCGGCTTTCATCTGTCCAGATAACGTTCATATGAAAGTTATTGTTCAATCTGCATATACCATCACAAAATGTAACCCTTCTTTGGAAATACCCATTCTGAGATGATGAACTTTTCTTACTCTGTACGGTTTAAATTTGTGCTTTTTAAGGGTTTTTAAAACTATAGATTTCTCAACACCTGTTACCTCTGCTACCGATCGATGAGACGCCTTAGGATGGTCTAGAACATCACCTAATATATTTAGTTCCTGAATTTCACTTTCACAAATAGAAAAGTTTTAGAAATTCTACAGTAGAACTCCCCAGACGGCACAAACACATTGCATGTATATTCATTGAATATTCAATTGGCACATTCATATAAGCCAGAAATATGTAATATTTCATGTGGCATATCTGGGGGATATTCGGGAAATATTCGAGGTCACTACGAATGCCAGCAATATCTTTTTATCTTCCAGTATATACCTATTATAAGAATATCTAATGCATGTGCTTGGAATATTTGAAATTGGTCATTTGTGTTCATATACAGGGTGGTTAAAAACTAGTACAAACATTATACAGAAATAAGAGCTAAAGCTCCTTACTACTTGTTATTTTCTTGCACTGCAAACTTCAAGGTAATATCTCTCGGAACACTGTCCGAATTGGCGATGCAGATTTTCACACTAGCCAAAGGTTTTTCTTCAAAGTTATTTAAGATCACCAACCGGAGACCGGTTTCAAACTATTTGGATTCTCATCAGAACGGTGTAGGCGACAACAAAAAACTCCAAAATAATGTTTTAAGAAATAGAAATGACGTATAAGCGTAGTAGATTATTGTCCATCCCGCCCTCTGTCGACAGTGTCAAAAAATAATAAGCGAACCTAGGTCTGTTATTTAATTTTCAATTTTTATATGATAGAGAAATATCCTACCAATATGAAAATAAAATATTATTTGCATATCTCTTCAACATATACCTGGATTAATGCTTTCGCATATAAAATATTAGGAATATTTATGGGATATTTTAGGAATAATGCAATATATTTTGCCTAATAAGATATAGGAGGCATATTCCACGGATATTGGGTGCCGACTGGGTCAGTGGCGTAGCTAATTTTTTCCCTATTGATTTTTTTTGGGTTATATTACAAAGTTGTAAACATTTAATATATTTAATCCTGGGGGCGACCTGTTTCTAGCTGCAGGTGATATTTGCACAGACCCCTCCTCCCCTATGGTGATGTTGAGAAATGATGGCCGTATTTATTCTTACTATTAAATATATATATATATATATATAATATATATATATATATATATATATATATATATATATATATATATATATATATATATATATATATATATATATATTTAATGTGGTATTTCTTACAACTTTTTAGAAGTCCTTCTAAATAATAATAAAATATACATGACGTTTTACCTTCAAAATAAAAGTATAGCTACGCCACTGAATATAACGTAAAAATTTCTAAAACTTTTATTTTTGCCATTTTTTATTATTTATATTTGTTGTAAGTATTTTAAAATGGGCATTTTAACAAAACACTTTTTGTGCTTCATCGTTTTTTTTTCAAAATAATTATCTGAACATGGAACAGAAACCTTACGGCCTTGGTCAACTGAGAAATCGTGGTTTTTGATTTGGACAGCATCAAATTTGCAAAAAAGTTAGGAGGCGATTTCTTGTTCAAAATACCATTAGGGAGATAAAGCTAAAGAATTTTTTAAAAATATGTCTTTATAATTTACCCTAAAAACAAAAAGAGTGTTGTGTTTAAACCACAGAGCAATGTCAAATAAAAGAAATATAACAAATGCCCTATTAGGAAACAGGATATAAATTGATTTTTTATAAAATACATTTTCCGCCCTGACACGTTTTGATTTACCTTTTTTTTACTTGAATTTGGTAAGTTTATTATATTTAAGAAAAACAGAAGGTAAAAAAGTTTTAAAATAAATTAGGATATTTAAACTTATGTTTTTCGTGGTCATTGCGCAAGTATCTCTTTAAATTTGCTCAGCAAGAACGATAGAAGTACTCTATTTTAATCATTTTCAATGATTCTTTAAAAGTGAATATAATAGAAATATTTTCGTAGAATTTCATTATTCTGGCGCTTTTTGTTTTCGAGATAAAAATAAAAGCGTTATTTTTTGCAATTTTTGTACCGCGATATCTCCCAATGGTTGACTTTTGATTTAAGCCCAATTTTACTAAACAAATAAGGTTTTATGTTAAAAAAGAAATCACCTCCTAAATTGATTCACATTTGTTTAGAAACGCCCTCTATAAAGGCTCTTTATTTGTCAATACAAGCAAAAGTTTGGGTATCAATATGTCACTTAAAACATGAATAAACAACCATGATATAAAAACAAAACAGAAGTTTAACGTTGTGCGAGCTATGCGGCCACCGGTCATAACTGAGCTTGAAACATAATAGATTTAATTACTCGACCATGAGATGTGGGCAAAGAGAATTGCTCATTCGTTCGATTAATCGCACATAGTTAGAATACGCTCATATCTTTTTCGTGCCTAATTATGACGGGTCTATTCATTGCATCCCACTTCATTGCTCGTAACATAGTAAAGCTTTCCGCACGCGTTTTATGAATTCCAATTACGCTACAACATCATACCGTGCAGGCGTGTGGAGTTTTTAGATTTTGTGTCCAAAATTTTTGATGAGCAAAAAAACGTCATACCAAGTTATTCATATACCTCTAGCAAAAACAGATTTTTCTCACACATTACGTAATAAAAAGTTAACGGACTTTTCTTTTTTTAGTTTTTTTACCCTAACCCAAAAACCAAAATAGGGACCATATCACTTTCATAATATTTCCAAATGGAGTAAGCGAATCCAACGGTATAAAACACTATGACACTTTGCTTTATTTTATTTTAAAAAACAACATTTATTATGTAGTTGATACTGAATGGCGTACGTCGCAATTTATCGTAGTTGCCATGAAAACAGAAACAAGTAGAATGTAAAAACAATTGCTTGTGTTCCGTTAAAAGTTTAAAAAATAAAAACATATTTTTGTGTTTTTGTATTTCCTACGATTTAATAATTTAAATTATAAGAATTTTAGGTTAAATTTGATACTAGGATAATTTTTTTAATAAGAAATTTAATCCAAAATTATTTTAAGATCGTAGAAAATACATAAACACAAACTAATGTTTTTATTTTCTAAACTTTTAACGAAACACAAGCGATTGTTTTTACAACATATTGTTGTTGTTTTCATGGCAAATATGCTAAATCGCGACGTACGCCATTTAGTATCAAAAGATTATTTACCTACATAAAAATTTTTGTTTTTTGAAAGAAAATTAAGTATTGTGTCTTAGTGTTTTAAATTGTTGGATTCGCTTTAAAATACTGCATTTAGAAATATAATGAAAGTGATGTGATCCTATTTTAGTTTTTGAGCTAGGGTAAAAAACTAAAAAGTAATGTTCGGAGCCCTCTAGTAAGAAAGTTTAAAAAATAAAATCGATTTTCTATTTTTCTGAAAGTAAGTAAAGTATAGGGAGTGATTTTAGAGTGATCATGGCACTCTAAATAAAAAATAAAAATTTGATTTAGAAATAAGATTTGACTAAAATTTGTTTCAAAAATATTGTATTTGGACTAAAAATGATCGGAAAAACAAAAAATATACAGGGTGTCCCATTTAAAAATCAAAAGTTCTAGTCATTTGCGGTAAAACCGGAAGTCGCAAAAACCTAACGTATACACCTAAAAATGACTTTTCGTTAGTCTAACAACTCTACCAAATTTCGTCAGTATTGATGAAGAAATAAAATAATGGCAGCCGGAAAGTGATCTCGTGGGCACCCGGTATACAAAATTGTTCTTTTCTTATATGGGTGCATTGCACTTCACCTCGTTGGGTGGCTTGACCCCGTGCACCCACATACTTGCTGCCACTGATACCGGGCTGTAATGCAGGAGGATTTAAAGGAAGTTTTTATTTCAGAACACTGTAAAAATACTCCACGCGCTTAGGCTGTTGATTATGTACTTTAAAAAGGAACTACAACTTTTAAAGGGGTTTTATTGTTTACTAGGGTCAATGGACCCCCAAATATAAAAAAAAACCGCGAAGTGCTACCATTTAAAGGGGTGCGTTTTTGAGAACGGGGTGAAAACAGCTCCTTTTAGGTTTTTAAGGTTAGTTCGCAAGCTACCCACTTTTTCTAGGTAGTAGTCAAAAGAAAACTAATGTGAAATTACATTTTTTTATCAAATAACACTCTTTGTATTAAAAAAATATTATAGTATTTTTAACAAAAACATGCATAAAAAACGAAGCAAAAAAAACGAAAAAACGCGCTTTTTATTTCTTTTATTTTTTTTTCACAGGGGTTTAGGTACATGCATTGCTCTAGAGAAAAAACTCTCATTATCCATCTAGAAAATGACGCTAAATAAAAGTCTCTAGAGTTTATAGTATTTGAGAAACGATTTTTCAGAGATTGTCACTTACACCATTTTTTGTCAGTCGTGTAAAAGCTACTTTAATTTTTGCTAAAAAGTACCCAAAGACAATGATATAAAAAATAAAAATTAAAATAAATCAATTATTTGCCTTAAATAAAAAAACAGTTCTGTATTTTATCAAAAACTGTAACTTTCCCTATTTACTAAAATGGAATTTCTTTACTTTAAAATTGTAGATTTTATGTTATGGTGTTTAGAGCTACTTTTGAATTACTTAAAGAAGGATGTTTTGCTTAAAAACGATGGCAGATACAAAAAATACAAAAGTTGTATAATTAATTGCCTAATTATAATTAATTATAAAACATACAAAAGCGTCAAAAAGTCAATAGCATACTTTTTTCCCAATAATATAAGTTGCGAGACGCCACGGGACCTAATAATAACAATCTGAGTATGGCTAAATAAGCGTCTTCTTACTTTAAATCAATGTACAAAACCTTATCCAAGTCGGCCTAGGCATAAAAAAATATTTAGAAAAAACGGATTTTTGTTTAAATTTTAACGCCCCGTATCTCAGTAAGAAAGCAACTCCGGACATTTGTTTATAATAACATTTTTTATAATATAACATAAGGAATAGCACGTTGACGTTTTTTACCGTTGTTAGAAAACACCCTATATTTTTAAATTTATTTAATAATTTTATTAAGTTTAAAACCAAATAAGGTTTGGTATAGTCCAATCTGATGTCAGATGTAATTTTATTTTTACGCAATTAGAAATGAAATTACTGATACTTTGTACCCGGTTAAGAACCTGCACCAAATATGAGCCCCGCATACAGGTAAAAAACACAATTATTACCATCAGAAATTGTCAAGGGCGTTAGATTAAAATAGGGTAATGAAATTACGTGTAAACGGTGTAAGTCCACTAATCTGACAATTTTAGAAAGACATAAAGAAAGCGGAAGGCTACAAAGTTGTTGTTTCGAGCGTAGCTCTTTTTTATTGTAAAGAAAATAATTTAAAGATAATGCAAAATATATAATCTCATACGATCCGAACGATTTCTACAAGCCGAAATAATAACAGTATTTTTTGACATATTTTAAAATCTATAGCTGCTTCCACCACCAATGAAAAGGTATGCATTATACAACATTTTTCTCTTCTCGTCATTTAACCTCAGGAACCTAGTGTAGTAGTCTTTTCACGCTCGAGTAAATCCCTATTTAGTATCGTGGACTTTCCTGCTATCTGGGCCGGTCCGAGGAAAAGTGCCGCCTGAGGCGGGCTAGAATTTTGCCGCCCCTACAATGAAAATAAAATTTGACGTAGAAAACTTTTAAAGAGCAACAAAAAAAGGTCCACTACTTTTCTCAATTTTTAAATTTTAAAAACTTTACATGAAAAAGAATCGTTTTGCCGCCCCTTTACGATCATTTTGCCGCTCTTCTAAACAGGCTGCCTGGGTCCTTATTCTCGAAACTGGGGAACAGCGTTCTCATGAGAAAAGTGGGCGGAGTTCTCTCGAAAAGGTTAAATAGGTATTCTTAAACGCAAACGACTGCTTCCATCACGCGATTGCGAGAGTACCTGTAAGGAGAACAGCCCGGGAAGTAAACGATCATTTTGGCGATGTGATCGGGTCCGTTCTCTTATGCTCGAGAATTGGGACCCTGAGGCGGTCGCCTTACCGGCTCACCCCTCGGGCCGGCCCTGCCTACTTTTAACAATAACTCATTTATACAGTCTGCACCTTGTTAATGCTATAGAGATTTATTATTATAATCAAGCTTCTAGTAATACGTTCATACCTACTTTCTATTCGTATATACTTTAAAAAGGAGCGTATAACACTTTTGCCAGATAAATAAGCTGTTTCTGAGTGATGAAATGGCTGTGAAAAGACGTTCTTATCGGATCGCTTGCGACGACTTCCTTTCTAATGGAATAACGCTTATCGCGGAGAAACCCTGAACGGTTAACACTCGAGTGGCTGGCATATTTAAATAGAATTTAGATTCTAAATGGAAAACTAAAATTTTAATTATATAACAAGGCAGAATTAAAAGGTTTTCCTTAAATGGTTTTGCAAAGCATTTTTGGACGACTTATTTTAGCTGTTGTGTTGCGGATAGTTTTACGAGAATAAGCACCAAAAATATTTTCTTCTGCTTCTCGTTATAATTAAGTACCCATAGACCCAAAGCAGTCAACATATTGTGACAGGTTGTGGTTGCCTCTTAAAACTCGTGCTTATACAAGGTGTTATGAAAATACTTTAATATATTGAAATGGGTGACTTCTTTGGCAATGTAAAGACACACTTAGTACTTTTTTCCTTTAATTCAAACATTTTTTTTAATTTGCACATTTACCTCTTTTTACGTAAACACTGGAAATACCTTAACAGTAGTCCGGCGAAGACGAGGAATGATTACGATGTTGCTAAACGTCCTTTTTTATACACAACTAGCCAACCCGTGCCCACTAACACACTGACAAATTTATTGAAAGCCTTACATCAAAAACAAATTGTAGGAAGAAAAAGATAGGGTTAATTAACCCTAAAGATAATTAATAGGTAAGGGAAAATTAAACAAGAGTCTAAAAGATCAGAAATAAACAAATCCGCACAACTCATCTAAAAAAAAAAAAGAACATGTGGTCTCTAAACAAGGCGCGTCGTCTACAATAACGTCAAGTCTAGCTTCCTTGTGAAGGAACGCTTAAAAATAGAGAAAATCTCGTCAAAATGGTATAATTCTACGAATTTTGTCGGTTTGCCAATATTTAACTATTTTTTCCGAAAAAGCCTCATGTATATTTTTTAGTAAGATTGGTGAATTTTTTTTTAACCAAAACAACCTTAAGGAAATTTACCTATTTTTCTGATTTTTTCACCGAAAACCCCTTAAAAATTAAAAATTCTGAATTAAATAGTAATTTTAGCTTAGTAATTTTTTCTAGTGAAGAATAGATTTAAGGTGTTTTAGTTAACCACGTACAATAATTACATTTGTCATTTTGTTTTTGTAACTGAAAAGTATTTCCCTGTTTGTCCCTTCCTTGTCTTGTAAGGGTCAGGGGAAAGACACAATATTCAGGGGAGATATAACATTTTCAAACTATCATTTCGGTACTTTTTTTTATTGTTTAAAGGTTGACTATTGTTAATAAACTTAACTTGTATATACAGGATGTCCAACAAAGAACTGCTGCTATCAATTTCTCGAAAAGTAGGCTATGGAAATTTTTAAAAATTTGGTAACATAGTAAAGTCAGTGAGAAACATACGGTTAAACCGGAAGTTAATGTCAACTTTCTTATTTTAAATAGACCACCCTATATTTTATTTATGTGTTGTTACCTTAGTTCCAGCGTTTTTAACATATTTTAATTACCTTTTTAAGTCAATACATACCTATCATTTTTTCTAAACAAAAGATATAAATATAAATTTGGGGTTAGGTTTCTTGCTGAAAAAGAACTTCTTTATTGGACGGTTATAATATCTTATTAATTACCTATAAATACAGGATAAAAAAATCTTTACAAATTTTACCGACAAAAACCTTAAAAGTAGTTTTTGTTTTTAATGAAAATCCCTATCTTTTTTAACGTTATTCTATTAAGCATAAAAAATAAGGGTAAGTTTGTAAAATGATCCATTACCTATTAATTAATTTACCTACTCTGACAATGTCGATAAGTACGGCTTTTACTTTAGTTTCTAGTTAGCGTTGTGACAAGATGCTGCGTCATAGCCAACTACACCGTACTTACTCGTTAAAAAAAAAAAAAAATTCGAAAAATTCGAATAGCCCAATTCAAAACAAAATGTTCTACATAGTGTTCCTTAAAATAAGGCATTAAGTTGGTCGAACTTCTTAATAATAGGGAAAAATGGCCCAAAATGACATACTTTATAAATTCATGCCTGTATTTTAAAAAATAACAATGCGTATAACAAATCGTAAAGTGCCGTTACGACTTATTCTTAGTCATTACTTAATTCAAGGTTCACCTAATCCAGCATAGAAAAAATATAACGGCTATGTTTCATGATGTCTCAAAGTATGTCATTTTAGGCATAGTGTCAGATTACATATAGTTTAGGTTAAAATGACATATACCTTTAACAGACGATTTCAAGGATTTTATAAAGTAAAAACATACAAATGAACCGAAAATTTTTAAATTTTAAATCGGCATTTTGAAAAAACTGTTCACATGGTTCAAAACTAATAAATACAAAATTTTACTCCAATGGTACTATACAGGATATCCAAAAATATGAAAAATGCGAAGGAACTTACTACTTTTATTTTTAAATAGAACAACATTTTATAAGTAAATGTTGTGGATAATTGAGTTTTATGTTAAAATTGTGTGTGTTGAAGTTAAGGCATAAGCATAACAAAAATGTAATTGTCAACTTTTTACGTTACGGATTACAACCTAAATAATGGACAAGAGGAAGCAAAATAAAAAACCAAATATATATTTTAAATATATATGTAAAATTTGCTGCTTTAAGGCAAGTATTTTAAAAACTGTTAATGCATAATGTAAAAAAAATGACATAAATATTTTTTTACTTATTTTTTTAACTCTAAATTTTAAATAAAATTAAATACTTTACAACATTTACTCATACAATTTTATTATATTTTTAAAGATAAAGGTACTTTACTCTTGGTCATTTTTACTATTTTTATTATAACTCGGCCTGTAGATTACAAATCGGAGTAAAATTTTGTATTCATAAGTTTTAGACCATGCCACCAGTTTTGTCAAAAGAACGTTTAAAAAGTCCGAAATTTTTGGTCCATTTGTCCCTCTTTAACACCTATCCTGGGACACACTGTATACATTAAATAAATTTAAAACCCATTTCTAATAAAAAAAAATCACATTTATAATATGATAGGGTATGTAAATATTCTTGTTTGTTTACCTGAGTATGCCATTTGAGGCCAGTTTTCCCTTCATGTAATAAGAATTGCAGAAGCTGACGGTCAATTTTAACTAGGGCGTTGGTTAAGGGAGTTGTTCTCATTGTTTTTTTATAAAAAAATAACCAGAACTAACCAAAAGCTAAAAATAACTTAAAACATATTAGTTAAAAATAATTAAAACATGTTTCCCTTAAAATCACTTTTTAATCGATTTATGTGGTTAAAATATAATAAAAAATTTCACCCCAGATGTGGAACCACCCCAGGATTTTTTGAATGCCCTTTAATTCAATATAAATTTTAATTTGAAGTTTAGCGTTTTTTTAAGCTTCAATTTTTTTACTACCTCGCTTCTTACAAAACAAAGTAAAATTAATAAATTGACTGACCGCCTTTAGACGTTTAAAATTATTGCTTTTACCATAATATGTAAGTGTTAAGTATTGTAAATAATGTAATAAATAATTTAGAGAAATAAAATTTGATATATCAATATTTGACATAATTTTGGATTGGTTGATGTATTGGTCTTTATTAGTTTCGGTTTGACCGAAAATAACTTATAATATATACTATAATAATACTGTTTTTAAATTTAAAATGGCAGCACGGTATATTTTATCTTATTTTTTTATTGAATATGACATTTTTGACACTTTTGCTATAAGGCTAAAACGGTTTATTTTAAGTTAAGTAGCCATGGAAAAATAAAATTAATTCTCTTTTGTTTTTTACGACTCCCCAGAAGGAAGTCTAAGTTTGCAAAATCCTATTTATAGTCATAATTCCTTTTTTTCAAATGGAACAAGGATGGCTTATAAGCATATCCTGAAAGAGAATTTTATTTTAAATAATTTGGTACCACAAAATGGGTATTTGGGGAAAGTTTTTTATTCAAAAAGCATTAATAAAATGATTTTAAGCCAACTATTAAGCCGCGTTCAAACTTGCAATAATTCGCCGCTCCGAATACCGTGCCACATAGCGCGGACGTGGACGTTGACGGAATTCACGTCGTTTCAAGGGCTTGGCAAATGAATGTACGGTGATTCAGAGTTTGTCGGCTTTTGCATCAAAGGAGCGCGCAAATAGGTTGGTTTTTGAACGAATGTTTAGCGAATTATTGCAAGTTTCATTATACTAAATAAAAATATAAATTTATAGCATCATGTATTTATTATGTGTTCGGTAGAAAAAGTTTTACTTGAAATATTACCAATGTGGTACCGAATTATTTAAAATAAAATGCTTTTCAGGATATGCTCACGAGCCACTCTCGTTTCATTAAAATAAGGAGTTATGACCATAAATAATATATTGCAAACTTTAACTCCGCTCTGTAAAATTATTAATTTTATTTATCTATGGCCACTTAACTTAACATTTTAGCTCAATCATGGCATTTTAGATTGAAATTTAAAAAAATTAACAGGAGAGGTGGTAAAAAATGACATCTGAGGTTTCATTGTATTCAGAATGTCATATTTTCTCACCTGTGAGAAACACCCAGTGTAAAATGTTAGCATATCTATGTTTAAAATGCTATTTTTTAAAAAACAATACAAAATCCGAAATTAAATAAGGTGTGCGTTTTTAGTGAAAAAAATTTAGGAAATAAACGGTTAAAGCAAAATATCGAATGTCACCTCTGTCAAATATGTATATAGCAAATGAAAAAAACTAACCTTATTTAAATCCGACCTACTAAACAACCCTTACCTCGGAAAAAACTTAATAGTATAAGATAATTTAGTTGTTCAATTATCATTGTTACTGCAGCAAAGGCAACGGTTCAAAAGTTATAAATAAAAAATTGTTTTTGTTATTCTAACTTTGAAGGAGAAGAACCCCGAACGGATTTTGCGATAGACCTTTTTTATGTGAAGTACAAACATTATTTTAACTTAAGCCTTCTTTTTATGCATTCGTTGTCGTTCGGTACGTCGCGTCGATCTGAAAGTTTTCTAATTGGTAAAAATATTTTATATTTACTTTTCATTCGTCAATTCGTATAAATTATCCGTCGACGGGTGGCGTTAAAATAATTTGAACTTTTCCATGAGAACGTCGAAGTTTTAATTGTTTTAACCTAATTTTTCTAGAAACGTCAGTTTTAATTCTGTAAACACTTTAAAATTAAAGTGAACTTTAAGCACATTTAAAAATAGTGAATAATATTAATTATTTTGCTGCTTCACTTCTTTATTTCTTTTAATACAAAAAAATGAAAAAAAATCAAAAGGGCTTTTCGTAAAAGATATTTATAAACAAGGATTAAAGCGCCTACCATAATCTCCTACAAGAAATGCATTCTTAGATTTTATAGCCCAAAACCCAAAAAAATACATTTGTCACAAATATTATCTAAACAAAGAAGAAAGGGTTGGTTTAAACTTAAATTCTGGCTACACTGCCAATCCGTTTTTGCAAGGTCAATGTATGATTGGATACGTCGAAACGGTTCCATGTAAATGGCGATGATAAAAAAGCGAATGATAAAAGAAATGGTTTATTAAAAAACATTTTGTTGATCAGTGTAATTAGTAAACTTTTATAAGGGGTGATTCATTTGGAGGTATTTTTTCTAGTAGGTATTTTTGGATAGATGAGAGGGTCCAAATTTTGGAAATTTATCCTGGAAACACGTAGCCACGCCTAAAACTTGTTCAACTGTATTGCGAAAATCATCATTCTGTAAAAAATGTGTTTTGTGCGCTTCAGGCAACTTATGGTCAACGCATAATCGGTGTACTGAGCCGACTATTCGCTGTACCATCACAAAAATTGGAACTCCAATTTTTGGATAATTCTTGATCAAATGAGCTACATCTAGCACGTTGTGCAGAAAATATAGTGGCAGCAGCTGCCAGTGTACGTGGTGATTCTAACGAATTGATTTTGTGCTTGGAAATTGGAACTTAGGAACAGACCATGTTAGGCCAATATTTGAAAGCCATAATCTTTAAAAAATAAATGTAATACTGCCACCAGACATTGGGCAAAGTTGTGGCCAAACTATTTGTCGAAATATTTGGCAAACTAATTGTAGACAAGCGGACTCTAAAAAGTTGGGCCAATCAAGACGAATGTAGACGAACTACCCGTCGACATAATTGTTTGGCAAAGTTTGTCGTAGTTGGCCCAATGTCTGGCGGCGGCATAAGATACAGTATCTTTCGTATAATCATAAATATTACTTAATAAAGTTATTATTTTTTTATTTTTATTTTTTTTAATTCCCTTCAAATAAATCACCCCTTACATAAATATTGTCTAAAAATATATCGCACCTTAGTGACAAGGCGGCACAACTTAAAAACTTAACATTTTTTGTTTTAATTATAAAACAACACAAAATAGTAGGTTTTTACACCTTCTCTTAAACTGATGCATTTAATCATAATACACTTTGTTAAACTTTTTAAAACTAAAATTATTGAAAAAATAGGAATTTTATGGAGACCACTATATTCGACTTTGTGTAAATAAATAATTATACTGATAATTGTTCACTTTTTTATGTAAATTATAACTTTGAAATAAAAGTTTGTCATCATTTTATAAGCTGTATAAGAACTTTTCTAATTAAAACTTTTATTTTGCACATACATTTTTAAAATCAGTTTTATTATTTTTATACACGTTAGCATTTGTCCGCTGTCTAAAATAATTAAGTATTTGAGACTAAAAACATATTTTTTTATACAAATTTTTACCCAATTTATACAGGGTGTAATTTAATTGATGTCTAAAAATAAGGGGTATGATTGCTTAGCCTATTTTAGAAAGAAAAGTTTATATAAACATATGTCCTAAACCTCTTAACTTCTGAGATACAGAGTGTTAAAATTTCAAAATAAAAATCTATTTTTTTATATCCTAACTATTCTTTACCCAATTTTGTTTTAATGTGAATATTATTAATGATATTAAGGAGGTTATTTATCACTAACTTAATTAAATTTAATAAGTCCAGTGGCGTCTCGAGAGGCAACTAAAGGAATATTTCCAACAAATAAGCGGTACGCCACTGACTGTGAAAAAGTGTGTAAAATTGTTGTACTTTCTTTAGATCTGCTTCTATGTCTCTTGTTTTTTTCCGTATCTTATTTAGTTTAAAAGAAAAAAATACTAAACTACTAAATAGCATATTTTAAAGACCATAAAAAAGCATTGCGTGATCTTTTTCTTTTAAAAATTAAGTTTTAGAATTTTTAATTAACAGTTATGTAACAAAAATAATACATACTTATTTAAATAAGGTTCATATCCAGTATAACAGTTTTTACTAAAATAAGTGTTTTTAAAATTTTTGGTTTCTTGAAAATTTTAACGCCCTGTATCTCAAAAGTAAAGACCTTTAGGACATATGTGCATAAAAACTTTTCTTTCTAAAATTAATAACTAGTAGCACTTTTAAGCTTAGGATACGTTGTTCTGACGTGTTGTACCGTGTCGTGGCATAATGCTACACGAGTTTACCAAAAATTTAATACCAAATGGTTTTATATTATTTTAATGGGCGCCATGTCCATTTGCTATACATGATGTTAGGAAAATAATGTTGGTAACTTTTAAAAGATCTCTCCTTGCATTATTTTAAGCAAAAAGTTTATAATAAAATATGCCCGAAAACAAAAGTTTTCATAAAAAATGAGTCCTAAATAATTAAATTTTTACAAACATTTAGCAACGTTGCAGCACAACAGAGATACAAGCGCACAAGGGCAGCTACTGCTTTCTTAATTTTTTTATTTTTAATATATTGTGAACACCCTGTAAAGTGTGTCCCGGGATAGGTGTTACAAGAGGAAAAAGGTACCAAACATTTTTAAATTTTAAAACGAAATTTTGAGAATACTGGTCGCATGGTCCAAAACTAATAAATACAAAATTTTACTCCAATTAGTATTATACAGGGCAAGTTATAACTAAAAATATAAAAAATGTCCAGAAACCAAATACTTTTATTTTTATAAATAGAACAAAATTGTTTAGTAAATGTTGTAGCATTACGCACAACAAATTAAATAAATAATGGGAAAAAGGAAGCAAAATAAAAAAAAATAAAAATTAATAATTTTTAATATTTTTTTAAAATTCGATGCTTTAAACCAATTATTTTAAAAGCTGTTAACGCAAAATGTAAAAAGTTGATAAAAATATATTTTCTTACCTTAATTCTTTAATTTAAAATTTTGACATAAAATTTAATTCTCTACAACATTAACTTAGAAAATTTTGTCCTATTTTTAAAAATAAAGGTATTTTACTCTTGGCCATTTTTCATATTTTTAGTTATAACTCGCCCTGTATATTTTCAATCGGGATAAAATTTTGTACCTATCAGCTTTGAACCATGCGACCAGTTTTTCCAAAAGGACGTTTAAAAATTCCAAAATTGTTGGTCCATTTGTCACACCTATCCTAGGCCTGGGACACACTGTATATGGGCGTATATAGGTTTTATTAATTTAAATATTTATTTAGTTATTATTGTATTGGAATAAACACGTCCAAAATTAAAACCATTTTTTTAGACCTACAAGGTTTTTGTTCAAGAAACAATTATAGTTTTTAGGTCATAAAATAAACGGCCAGAGTCAACAGTACGTGTTTATTACTTAAAATACCATATTTTAGAAAGAAAAGTTTATATAAACATATGTCCTAAACCTCTTAACTTCTGAGATACAGGGTGTTAAAATTTCAAAATAAAAATCTATTTTTTTATATCCTAACTATTCTTTACCCAATTTTGTTTTAATGTGAATATTATTAATGATATTAAGGAGGTTATTTATCACTAACTTAATTAAATTTAATAAGTCCAGTGGCGTCTCGAGAGGCAACTAAAGGAATATTTCCAACAAATAAGCGGTACGCCACTGACTGTGAAAAAGTGTGTAAAATTGTTGTACTTTCTTTAGATCTGCTTCTATGTCTATTGTTTTTTTCCGTATCTTATTTAGTTTAAAAGAAAAAAAATACTAAACTACTAAATAGCATATTTTAAAGACCATAAAAAAGCATTGCGTGATCTTTTTCTTTTAAAAATTAAGTTTTAGAATTTTTAATTAACAGTTATGTAACAAAAATAATACATACTTATTTAAATAAGGTTCATATCCAGTATAACAGTTTTTACTAAAATAAGTGTTTTTAAAATTTTTTGGTTTCTTGAAAATTTTAACGCCCTGTATCCCAAAAGTAAAGACCTTTAGGACATATGTGCATAAAAACTTTTCTTTCTAAAATTAATAACTAGTAGCACTTTTAAGCTTAGGATACGTTGTTCTGACGTGTTGTACCGTGTCGTGGCATAATGCTACACGAGTTTACCAAAAATTTAATACCAAATGGTTTTATATTATTTTAATGGGCGCCATGTCCACTTGCTATACATGATGTTAGGAAAATAATGTTGGTAACTTTTAAAAGATCTCTCCTTGCATTATTTTAAGCAAAAAAGTTTATAATAAAATATGCCCGAAAACAAAAGTTTTCAGAAAAAATGAGTCCTAAATAATTAAATTTTTACAAACATTTAGCAACGTTGCAGCACAACAGAGATACAAGCGCACAAGGGCAGCTACTGCTTTCTTAATTTTTTTATTTTTAATATATTGTGAACACCCTGTAAAGTGTGTCCCGGGATAGGTGTTACAAGAGGAAAAAGGTACCAAACATTTTTAAATTTTAAAACGAAATTTTGAGAATACTGGTCGCATGGTCCAAAACTAATAAATACAAAATTTTACTCCAATTAGTATTATACAGGGCGAGTTATAACTAAAAATATAAAAAATGTCCAGAAACCAAATACTTTTATTTTTATAAATAGAACAAAATTGTTTAGTAAATGTTGTAGCATTACGCACAACAAATTAAATAAATAATGGGAAAAAGGAAGCAAAATAAAAAAAAATAAAAATTAATAATTTTTAATATTTTTTTAAAATTCGATGCTTTAAACCAATTATTTTAAAAGCTGTTAACGCAAAATGTAAAAAGTTGATAAAAATATATTTTCTTACCTTAATTCTTTAATTTAAAATTTTGACATAAAATTTAATTCTCTACAACATTAACTTAGAAAATTTTGTCCTATTTTTAAAAATAAAGGTATTTTACTCTTGGCCATTTTTCATATTTTTAGTTATAACTCGCCCTGTATATTTTCAATCGGGATAAAATTTTGTACCTATCAGCTTTGAACCATGCGACCAGTTTTTCCAAAAGGACGTTTAAAAATTCCAAAATTGTTGGTCCATTTGTCACACCTATCCTAGGCCTGGGACACACTGTATATGGGCGTATATAGGTTTTATTAATTTAAATATTTATTTAGTTATTATTGTATTGGAATAAACACGTCCAAAATTAAAACCATTTTTTTAGACCTTCAAGGTTTTTGTTCAAGAAACAATTATAGTTTTTAGGTCATAAAATAAACGGCCAGAGTCAACAGTACGTGTTTATTACTTAAAATACCAAGTCAAAGTAAAGCTAAATTTAAGTTTGTGTGGTCGCCATCCTTGTCCTGCAGCCGCTATCTTGGAAAAGGGGTGAAAACGGTTTTTAATATTTAAATAAAAACTATTAGCCACACAAAAAATATATAAAACATTTAATATTGCATTGCAATTAAATTCTCTTCAATTTAAAATTTTATATTTTTTAAGATTAAAAACTAGTAGAAAGAAATTAATTACGGTTAAAAAAATTGTTACACTAGTAGCCCTAATTTTTATTAATAACTTTTTTATTTTTAATCTAAGGACAAAGATTAACTGACCTAAAATGAAATTGAATTTAAAACAAAAAACTTTTTTTTTTTTTTGTTGTGTGACCAATAGTTTTTATATAAATAATTTAAGATGGCGGCCGCAGGACAAGGTTTGCGACCCCACAAACACAGGGGTGGATCTAGAACTGCATCTCAGGGGAGGGGCGCAAATAAAAAAATCTTTTATGGTACACACACCTACAGTTTTTTTTTAAACATAAAAACAAAAAGCTTAAATTAAACTAACTAAGAAATAACCAAAACGTTAACAAATTTTTAGAAGACAGTTGTACAATTCTGCATTTTCAAAAGTTCCAAGATCAAACTGGCCACTATCATGTGTTTTGTAGGGCTATACGGGGCCCCCTCTCGATCTGCCGCTGCACACACATGAATTTAACTTTACTTTGACTCCCCTTGATAACTAAATAATAAAATTGCGTCCTCTAAAAATGCACGTAAAGGATGTGAAAATGTAACATTTTAATGGACTATCAGTAGAAGGAGTGAATTTAAGTAAAGAGTTAAAGTTTTAGTTAAGTCCAATGATCTGAAAAATAAAATGGATAGGTAATAGAAAACGATTCCCACATATTTTCAATATACCTGCGCACGAATTTTTGACTCCACACTGGGAGAGTTGCTGTCCACCTTTACACATGCGCAGTTCTCATAGAAGTTAGTGATTTTAATTTAAAATTCAATATAGTGTTGGCAACATTGACAAAATTAGCAGTATTTTAACCGTAATTACTCATTTGGTATTCGTCGTTTCAGTTGTACTTTGTGAGTCTTGGCGTTTTTAGTGGGGTTTTTAACCTTCGTTTATTTTAGTTTTGTAAAACCAAAACTAAATAATGAGTAATTGTATAGTATTGTTTTGCAAAAAATGGTAGGCGTTTTTTTGTGATTTCGATTACAAATATGTGGTCAGTTTGGGCCTAACCCCAATAATAAACAATTTCCAGCATACAATTTTCTAAGATGACGAACGCTTGCAAACGACTAACGGCAAAAGTATAAACTTGGTCAAGTCAAATGAGGGGGCGAATGGCGTTCACAACTGGCTTAACACGCCAAATTTAACCGAACGAAAACTGCTACGGCAGCGGGAGCGAAATATCAGTTTATAAATTAAGATTTATTCCTCAAACTACTAACCAAAACTAATTGGATTTATGATAAAATACCAACCATTCAGTTTTGTTGTGTCAAAGTAGTGTTAAGAAGAAAGATAATAATGCAAAAATACCGCGCAGTTTTAAGGTTAAGTTAAAGAGGGTCTTCATGAATCAAAAATGAAGTGTTTAGCAAAAAAAGGAACTAAAAATTGAGATCAGTGCTTCAAAGCACTCTCGTATGCTTAATTTCAATATAATCGGCGATACGACCGAAAGGTAAAAAATTATACAAGACAAAAAATAGTACCCAATATCTAAACCGGTTTACTCTTTAGGGACTTCTATGGAAGACGAATACAAACTTAAAATAAAATATTTCAATTTGTATATCCAAGAAACAAAATTACTTGGTATATTTTCTTTATAAATAAAACCACAGAAAAAATATATACAAAATGTTAAACTCGGTCTTTTTGTTTGTTTTTCGCTAATCCGTAAATTTTTAGTGCGCATGCCCACAACAGGACTGCGCAGTGCCCAAGTAGGGGTTATTGTGATTTTCATCCAGATTATTTTTTTATTATGACTGGTTTTGGTAAAATAAATCTTGATATATTATTATATTAAGGTTTATTCTAAATTATACCAATCATTTTAAACTATTTTATCCTGTACCTACACCTATTTTAAACAACATAAATTTTATTTGGTGTAAATACCTTTTCTAATTATATTTTAGTTCCGTTAGACTTAAACCCTTAATGATTTTTCACGAAATATAAAACCGTGTAACAAAAGTTTTCCAATTAAAAACTTTAAATGAAGCAATAGACCAAAATATATATTTGTCAGCAGTTTAATTGTTTATATTGAAGTTGGTAACAGCTTGCTATTATATGATATTTACGTATTTTGGAATACATTAGCCAGATAAAGAATTGGGTACTATTGTTAAGAATTAATAGAATTTTAACAGTGGCATCAAAACGAAACACAAGTGCAATTTTCAGATATAGTTACATGGTGCCAAAATGAAAAAATGCATTAAAAACTAAATATCTTAAACTTAAAATAATTTAATCCAAACTTGTTGTTTGATTCAAGTTTAAAAATTTTACTTTTGGATGATGGTTCCCGCTATGTATGTTCCCAAGTACGAGTAGACTGTGTCTTTTGTGTGTCGGTGCAATGCAGTTGTATATTATATATGAATAAAGTAAAAGTCGCTTTGGGCCTTGCCCCAAATACACCAGCAACTACTCCATCATCCATCTTTAAGCCATATGTGTACCAAACCAAACCTCTGTCAATGACCTTATATGGTTTTTCGAAGTTGTAGACCCCAGTCATGTGGTCTGATCTCAGGTTCAAAGGCTGTAGGCCAATAATTTTTATAGCTTGCCTAATTATTGGGAAAACTGAAATAAACTTCACCTCATTGTAAACTGCTAGACCACATTTTTTTTTATAAATATTTATTAATAAAGAAATAATCAGGTAACAATACCAATCAATGAATATTTTTGTGTGGTCCAGAGATATGTAACAAGGTTGATTTTATATTTTTAGATAAAGATTTAGCAACATTTAAAAAATTAAACAATAGTTAACCCATTTACTTTTCTACCTGTATATACGAAGTGTCCAAGAATATGTTGGCAATTTTTCGAATTCATTTAAAACACATAAAAATAATGTGACAAGTTCATATAAAATATTTTTCTAAAGTCTCTCTATACAGAGATATGTGCGCTTAAAAGACGTTACTGGAAATCGGTTTTTCTTGATTAAATTTTATATGAATTGGTAAAATGACTTTTTAAAACGATAAATACCCGTAAGGACTTCTTAAAATGGTATACTTGTAAAACATTTGCCGTTTTTAGTTCGCCAGGGGCGGACTAACCCTTACACAATTGAGCTAAATTATTTTTACACGCTGTATATTAAAAAAATTTAAATATTGGCTTAAATCCTGTACAATTAATGTAGTTTTACTAGTATTGGCTTGTAAGTGGAACGGCTAGGCCGATTTTCAAGCACAAAGTGGCGTTTAGTTAAGAATTAAAGAGCCTTTCTATTTAAAAAAAATCTAGTGCTTTCTTGGAACCAGCATAGTTTGACCCCCACTTTTGACTTGAGATTTGTATTTAGCGGAAAAAAATGAGTAAGAAAATCTTGGTCTGATAACCAGCACAAACCACTTTTTATTTTGTTACCCATGTAAATTGATCTATTTACTCTGCTGATCTACCAAAAAACAAATTTACTTGCAGGATTATATATTCTTTTAGAATCTGGTTGTTGTTAAATAGCAAAGTACTCTTTTATTTTATGTACCTAAAAGTTTTACTTAATTTATTTTTAATTTCTTTTAAATTAGTCGTTCTTTAAAGGAATTTTGCCAAGACAACGTTCAGTCCTTTCTCACCTCGCGATTTAAAAGGCTTAATTAGTTTAGATCCTTTGAGAATTTTCTTATTCCGTTAAATAGCTTCAGTTTAAAAACTATTTAGTTTAAAGCAACTTTATTTAATTTGTAACTACAAAGAAAAAATGTAAGTTCTTTTTAACAAAGCGGGTTTAAAATAAGTATATTTTAAAAAGAGTTAATTTATTTTTCAATTTACGGCGGCATTGCACAATTAAAAGAAGAAAATCGCCGTCCGGTGGTTATTACTTATTATTTTGGTAGATGCCGCCGTCTGACGGCAATGCTTATAAAAACTAATATAAACCACCGAATAATAGTTCCCCAATCTTAATAATTACCAATTTTGCTATGCGATAGGCGTTAAGTTCTTTTGTGGCTTTCATATACGTAATTAAAGACAACCTTAATTAGTCTAATGGTGGGTTTACATCTGACATT
>JACEGR010007513.1:0-48317 GCA_014170235.1 Listronotus bonariensis
TAAATAAGCAATTTATTGCTTGAAATAAATGTAAAAAAAAAATTATTCAAATTGGCCTAAGCATATTAAAAATATTAAGAAAAAACTGATTCTCTCTTAAATTTTAACGCCCTGTATCTCAGTAAGGAAGCAACTCCGAGCATATGTTTATAGGAACTTTTTTCAACAAATAGCATAAAGAATCACACCTTAAAGTTTTGTGCCGTTGTTAGAAAACACCCTGTATAAGAAGGAAAGTGATGGTGAATAAATAAATTGTACTTTTAATATATAAAATGTTTGGTGTTAGAATAATAGAATAAATAAATTGAAAAAAAAATGACTTAACACAAGGTATTACATACAACATATTTGTAAATAAATTATATTTCTAACATAAATGTACATTTTGCGGATATGAACTGTCATTTGGTTTTATTTTTAGCACTTTGCAGTGTATCATTTTTATGATTTATTTGAAAAGATATAAAGTGTAGAGTTGGATGCGGAACCGTCATGTAATCTAATCCTAATAGTATTTTCTTGTTAGAGTAACTCTTTTATTTTACGGCTTGCACAATTTTTCCGCAATTTCGGGTAATATACAGATACTTTGTAACTATTTTATGAATATTTGGAGACAAAATACACCCCTCACAAAAAAAGGTATATGATTAATAATTTTTATGATTCAATAAAAAATACCTGAGTTAAAATGGCCATATCTCTTTTACTAATTAAGTTATCAAGAAAAAAAAAAACGTTAGGTAAAGCCAAGCTACAGCTTTGGTGCTTTGGTGCAACCGATATAATTCGCCGTTAACAATACATCCTACAGGGTAATTTAAAGTGTTTAAGAAAAATAATTTATTTTTATTTGCCCTCTGTGATATGATGTTAAAATGAAGTAATTATATTTGTAATTAAAAATACCACCCTATTCATTTCTGATACGTTTAATATTAAAATATATATATATATATTAGCATTGATTAAATGCCAAGTAATTTCGACCATTCTTTGCTAAAAGGAACATGTTGTTTATACCGGTACTAGTCTCACTAACCACCGGACATTATACAAAATTTATTACTTTAATTGTTTTAAATCATTGTACTGCATAATACAATAATAATTAAAGTAAAAACTATTTTAAAACAAGCATATTGAATTTAGAGTAACGTCACTTTATTTTTCCAGTTTCTCCTAGCAACCCCTTTTATTTGATTAGCATATTGTAGGATTGCATTAAAAATAACTGGTTTACAATTTTTAAAGGTCCGTCATATTTTGTTTAAAATTACGTCACTCTATTTATCAAGTTACTCTTAGTTAGTACCTTTCATTTGATACCCATATTATAAAGGTGCATTAAAAATAACGAGTCCACCCTCTTTGGAAGTCCGCCATATTGGTTTTAAAGTAGCTGGCTTTACTTTATTTTTGAGTTACTTTCAGCACGCCCTTAAATTTGATACCCACATTGAGCGGATGCATTAAAAATTACCAGTTCGCCATCTTGGATGTTCTGCCATGTTGGATTTGAAATGGCGTCACATAGCTCACCATGCATTGTCATGCAAATAGAATAAAAAAATTCTTAAGTACTTAGAAAAACACAAAATTTTGCATGACAGGCAGTATGGATTTCGCCACAAAAGATCTACAGCAGATCTTCTTTCCTTCGTATCACACTGCTGGAATAAGTCTCTTGAGTTTCTAGGTGAGTCCCAGATCGTTGCTCTTGATATATCCAAAGCTTTTGACCAAGTCTGGCATGCCGCACTTCTTAATAAACTTCCCTCCTATGGTCTTTCAACTAAACTCTGTACTTGGCTCTCTAGTTATCTATCTGATCGTCGTATATCAGTTATTGTGGACGGCAATTCTTCAAGCTTTCACCAAGTAAATGCTGGAGTCCCTCAGGGCTCAGTTCTGGCACCAACATTGTTTCTTCTTCACATCAACGACCTTCTCTCGTCCACAACTAATCCCATTCATAGTTTCGCCGACGATAGTACCCTTCACTCCAGTTTTCAGGTTCCTAAACCCATTACTAAACCTGACTTGGAAAACAAACGCAGAGCGATGCAGATATCTCTTTCGCAGGATCTTAATTTAATATTGGATTGGGGCGCTAAAAATCTCGTCCATTTTAATGCTTCCAAAACACAATCATGTTCCTTGTCGCGAAAAGAGTCATCAAATACTCATCCTCTACTTATGAGCGGCCAAGTTTTACAGAGCAAAGACACCTTTAATCTTGTGGGCGTCACATTTGAAAGTAACCTTAACTGGCATAAACACATTGTATCTATAGCCACGGCAGCTTCAAAAAGCTTGGATTTCTCTTTCGAGCCAAAAATATTTTTCCCCTTCTAATTTATACACTTTGTATGTGTCCCAAATCCGACCTCCCTTGGAGTATTGTTCTCATATCTGGGGCATGGCGTCCCCCACAACCCTAAGCATTCTTGATTCTATTCAAAGAAGAGCTGTTCGTCTCATTAATGATCCTTCACTTACAGAAAGGCTTCCCTCTCTTGCACATCGTCGGGCTGTGGGGGATTTATCGCTTTTTTATAGGTACTTCCATGGCTTCTGCTCTGAAGAGTTGTCCAGTATTGTTCCTCCACTTACGGTTCCCAACAGAGAAACCCGTGGTTCCGCGCGTATGCATCCCTATACGGTCCAACTGGACAGGCCCCGAACTTCCCACTTTGTTCGTTCTTTTATCCCTAGAGTTTCTAGGTTGTGGAACCTGCTGCCCGCGGAGGTCTTTCCTTCTCCCCCAAATCTTCAAGTATTTAAGTCCCGTGTCAATAAACTCCCTCTTACATCGCTTAAGACACCCACGGTACGTTAGTATTTAGGCTTTTAGCCTTTGTGGTTTGTCCAAGGAAAAAAAAAAAAAAAAAAATGCTTTAAAGTTGAGTTGCAAGATTACACCCGATAATACATACATACATACATACATACCTACACTCATTTATACATATATTGCAAGCTAAATAAAAGCTTGTAAAATAAAAACCTAGGTTAACTATTTTAAATGTTTAATTTAGGACCAGTAGTGTATTTTTTATTTAAATCAATACTTTAGTTGTTATGACTCTCTTAATACCTTTCACTAATATTTGCTTTCTAAATCTAATGTATTTTGTTACTATCGTAGATCTTCTTTAAGTTTAACTGAAATGACCCCGAACTATGTATGTTTTTTTTTTGGTTCCTTAATGGCCAAGGCGACTATAATAGAGTCTAGACTGTGAAATCTGCTGTCCTCATAATAATAAAGTTACAAATAAAAAATATAATTAGGTGTTATATCTTATAATAAACAATGCCTTTTGCAGAAAAACAATGTGATCGTTATTTTCTGTTTGATTTTACCTTTTAAGAAAAACATTTTTTTTTTGGTTTTGTTCCCTTTCAATTAGATCGTTAAGGAATTTTATGGTAGACCAAGCGGAATTTTTTAAGTAAGAAAATTTAAAGTTATAAAACAAACGCTTTGTTTAGAAAAATAATTTTTTGTCTAGAATTTTAAGGTATAAAAATACCGGGTGCTCACGAAATTACTAGCAAGCTTGTATTTTCTTAAAAAGTGTTACAATATTTTAAAATATTGGTTAGATGTATGGGATGCAGATTTTTGATGTTTCAGACTTTTTGTGGCACATCCAGTTTAATCGAAAGTGCTCTCATCCTTGCTATTTTAAATGGAACACGCTATAATTTTTTCTAATAATTAATTTTAAGAAAATATATTTACTACATGTTATACCTATCTTAATTAGTATTGAAGGAAATGGTGTTCGAAAATGTCATGTTCACCGCCATTTTGCACAACAATTGCTTAAAAAACAAATGATGGCAAAAGCGATTTTTCACAAATGTTAAGTGAACCTTAAATTCTAATACCGTAAATATTTAATGTCCGGTTTACCGGAAGTTCCACAAAAATGGACTTTAAGCAGTAAATAACTTACCAAAAACTTACTAGCCAACTAACTTACTAACTAACCAGAACCTACTTAAGAATACACAGCCCCACAAAAAAAAATAAAGTTGGTGATCCGAAAGAATATACCAATAAATCTTATTCTCGGTTATACCAAAAGTGGATGTCCACTTTCTTATTTTAAATGAAACAACCTGAATATTTTTTTTTTTTTTTGGATTTTGCGTAAAATTCTAATTCAAAATTTTATTTTAAAAATAACGTATGGTAGCCAGTTAATAACAATCAATTTCTAAACAAAAGCCTGTCATAGAAATTGGGATTAATTTTCTTATAAACAAATCATTTTTGTAGTAGACTGTGTTGATATTTTGGCAGCTTAGGGTGGTCAAAAATAATCTTTAAAAATTATATTGACAAAAACCTAGAAAGTTAATATTTTCCCAATGGAAACTCCATTTTTTATTACCTTTATTTTATTAAGCATTTAAATAAGGGGCAATTTTTTCCCTTAAAAGTTTTTGAACTTATTTGAAGAGAAAACTTTAAATGAACGTAATGACCTAAACGTCTTAACTTTTAAGATACAGAATGTTAACATTTAAAAAAAAAAAAAATAATATCTTAACTATCCTTTACCAAATATTATTTTTATTTGGCCACGTTATTAATGACATTATGGGGGTAATTTATTATTGACTTAATTACATTTAATAGGTCCAGTGGCGACACGAGAGGTAACTAAATAATATTTCTATCAAAAAACGGTACGCTCCTGACTGTGTAAATGTGCGTACAATTTTTGAGATTTTTTTAGATTAGGCAAATAAAAATACAGCTTTTATGTATTTTTATGTTTTTGTATCTTGTTTAGTTAAGGAGAAAAAAGTAATTCAAATAATTGCATATTTTTAGACCATAAAAGATACATTGCGGGATCTTTTACTTTTAAAAATTAGGTTTTATAATTATTTAATAGCAAATGGGTAAAAAAAAATATAAATACTTTTAAATAAGGTTTATATTTAGAATTACAGTTTTTACCAAAATAAGAGTTTTCGAAATTTGTTGGTATTTTGAAAACTTTCACACCCTGTATCTCAAAAGTTAAGACGTTTAGGACATATGTCTATATAAAGTTTTTTTCCTTAAATGGGTCCAAGATTCACCAACCTAAAAATTAGCATGTATTTAAGGAACACCCTGTATATTTTGCAGGCTTAAGCTAAGGTAAGTATTGAATTTTTAGCAGTTTACGTTGTACTTCAATAGATGTTCTGGATTTTATTAGAACTAATGAAAGTCGTAAAACGGTTCATAGATGTTTTATGTATTTTTGTTATCTTTGCGAAGCCTAAAGATAAAGCAAAATGGAAAATAATAGCAGAAATTACGCCCAGCCAATGTACTCCCTAAAACTTTTATTTGTAACCAAACTCCAATTTCAATTAATAGTGTAAAATTTAAGTGTTGGCAAACAATATCTTTTTAAATTATTTGTTAATATTTAGGACGTTGAATTTGAATACAGGGTGTCCGCCAATTAATGATACACACAAAAATAGCAAAATCCTTATGTTGAAATATTAAGATTAAACCAAACATATCTGTATCCAAAAGTTGATAATAAGAAAGATACAGGGTGTCAAATTAAAAAATATATATTTTTAATTTTTTCGATAATTTTCGATGTGTTGAATACTTTAGTTAAATTTAATATCTAGGGGTTTTTTGACATGAGCAATTCAGATCTAATATTAATTTTTATGTGTCAGCTACTCGGGGCTTGCTGCATCATTTAACTTTCTCTATAACGTCACAACTTTTTGTGCTACTCTGTATGCATCGTCTAAGTAAACCAGTAAACTTTTCAATGACTTCTTCACAAAAAATGTATACTTTGTACGAATGGCTCCGAGCAACCGTTATTAAGATATTTGCATTTAAGTGTTTTAGTGCAACCAAAAAGTATATGGAAGAATACATTTTATTATTCGTGTAATATCATGAGGTAGTTGTAATAATGACTAAATACACAAAAAAATTAGGACGTTGTAGAAAAAATTAAATACTGTACTTAGCGCCCTCTGGTACACACATAAAAATAAATATTGGATCTAAATAGCTTAAAATATTACAAACGTATCAAAAGTTATCGAAATAATAAAAAAAACAATACTTTAACAACCTGTATCTTTCTTATTGGCAACTTTTGGATATAGGTATGTGTAGTTTAATCTTCATATTTTGGCATAAGAAATTTGCATGTTTCCTGTGTACCATTAATTTGCCGGACACCCTGTATACATAGTTCGAAAAAATACGCAAATACAAAAAAATCAAAAACGCACAGTAACTGCGGCAAATACCTTTGGCAGCGGTATTAATATCCTTTTATTTGTTTGACGTCATCGTCAGGTAGATAACATACCACGTAATTTAAATACGGCTCATATAGATACATTTACCACATAAACCTTTTGAAATTGTAATGTGATAATGTGTTAAATATTAAAAAAAAGTTTTTATTTTTTATTTTTAACACCCCGTAGTTCAAAAACTAAGACGTTTAGGACATATGTGTATATAAAGTTTTTTTCTTATTTTTTGTTGTAGAATCACCCCGTAAAGTTTGTCGGTTGAGTTACTGGACACCCTGTATGTATGTAGGTAATTTGATTGAAATTAATAAAAACTTTGATGTTTACTGGTGCCTAAACGGTGTGGTTTATCGATTTGGTAAAGAGTACCTTATTTTTTAGGTTTTTGATTGTCTATAAAATGGCGCCCCCGGCTTTGCGATATCTGTCAAAATAAAAAAGTTATAATGTAAATAAATTTTAACTTTTAGGTAAAGTGCCCTCTGGCGGTATTTAAAAAAAGTACTTTTAGAATCTGCAAAGCTCGATTTGTGTGCCAAATATAAACTGGATTGGTTAAAAAATAAATGCAATATGTCGAAAAAACCAAAATAAAAATTGAACTTTGACGGCTTGTAACTCGAAAACGAATGACATTTTGAAAAAAATTATATGACGCTCTACCCTTATTTTGTCAAGTAGAAACACCCCCTTAAGTTTCGTGATCGATTTTGAATCACCCTGTATAGTGTTAATTTTTGATGCCAGTAGTGTATATTCTTCTTACCAAATTCGGTGAATAGGCTGGTAATAAAAAAGAATGCCCTTTAATTTTTTCAAATGCTTACATACACTTCTAAATATTTAACAAACCTGACGGCTATTGTTTTTTGCAAAAAAACCATTGGTCACTGACATTTGGGATTTTTGCTAATCTTTGGACAATCCACGAACGCTGAAAGCCTAAATACTAACGTACCGTGGGTGTCTTAAGCAGGGTAAAAGGAAGTTTGTTAACCCAGGACTTAAAAACTTGAAGATTTGGGGGGAAGGAAAGACCTCCGCTGGCAGCAGGTTTCACAGTCTAGAAACTCTAGGGATAAAAGAACGAACGAAATGGGAAGTTCGGGGCCTGCCAATTAAACTGTATACGGAGCTGCAAGAGGAGGGACTATACTGGATAATATGTCGGAGCAGAAGCCGTAAAAGTATCTATAGAGAAGCGATAGATCTCCCACAGCTCGACGATGGGCAAGAGAAGGAAGTTTTTGAGTAAGTAAAGGATCATTAATAAGACTAACAGCCCTTCTTTGAATAACATCAAGAATGCTGAGGGTTGTAGGGGATCCCATTCCCCAGACATGAGAACAATATTCCAGAGAGGGTCGAATTTGGGACACATACAAAATGTATAAATTGGAAGGAGAAGGTTAATTTTATTTTTTATGAAAAAGACGTACATATTTATTTCGTTAGTTTAGTAGCTCGCATAGATCTATTTTTTTTTTTAAAACTGACCTATGGGGTTTTTGCAAAAATACCCTTTAATTACATATGTTTTCGCTTTTAATACAAAATACATAAATATAATTAATTCGTTACAACTGGTTAACTTTTAGACACTATTTAGAACTAAGGTAAACAACCCAAAAATTATGCTTAATCTCTTTATGTAGTGTGTATAAAGCAAAATAAAAGTTATTCCATTTAGGGTATTTTAAACCCTAAATTTAATTAAGGACGATTTGCATATTTGTTAACCGTAATAGTTTCGAAAACTCCAAGCAATTTTAATTGATTTACCTATACCCTGTTTTCTCTATTTGTACAGGATGTTAAAGAGCATCAAACAGCATTGGTAGAATCCGTTTATTAAAATAAGAAAAAAAGGTTTATATAAACAAGGACCCGCAAAATTTTTATTTTTAAGATACAGGGAGTTAAAGTTATTATAAAACTTAAATTTTGCTAAAAACTTTTTTGGCCAATATTTAAGACTAGATATAAACGTTATTTAATAAGGTTTCTATTTATCTTGTTGTATAATATCCAATAAAAAATTATAATAGCTAGTTAATAAAAAAGTAACTGCAATGCTTCTTTTATGGTCTAGAAATATGCAATTAAGTGCATCTTATTTTTTTATAAGACATAAAAGCTGTATTTTTATACCTAATCCAAGAACAATTTTACACACATTTTAACTGTTAGTGGCGTACGTTTTTTTGTTAGAAATATTTATTCAGCTGCGGCTCTGGGCGCCACTGTATATAAATAAATGTTACTTAGTTAGTAAATAATTACTACCTTGATAGCATATGTAACATAGCTAAATTATATTGTTATTGGGTAAAGAATATTCTAGATATAAAAATACATATTTTTTTAATATAACACCCTGTATTTTGATAACGAAAAACGAACCATGTTAACATGAAATTTTGTTTTCTATTTTAATGAGAGGGAGTTTATCGTTGCCGTTTAGCTTCATTGTTTAAAAACAGCCTGTATATATTTTTAATAGCTTAAAATTTACTTAGGTGTTTTAAGGTATCAAAATGCAAATATACCTGCATTTAAAACTAAAAAAAAAAACATGAATATCATGGGCGTAGCCAAGATTTTGTTTAGGGGGAGGGCAGGCAGTGGAAAATTGATAATATACCCGGTGTTTTCCAAAAGTGATTTCCGGTTATAATTTTTTCAACAAAATTTCGTATATTTGACACACATGTGCATTAGTTACCCGAAAATGACTAATATTTTTGTAATTTTGTCGTGGTTTTTCATTTCTTTTATTCTAAAAAAAATATATTTTTTTTTACTAAACACTAATAATAAATATTTTTTTAGTTATCTTTTTCCGGTCACGTTAATTTTCCTTGAAACTATAAGCAATAAATAGAAAAAAAAATATATTAAACACTTTTGATAACATCTTTATGCTTTTTAATTAGGTAGTTTCAAAAATTTGTTTTTTGTTTAATTGCTGTTATTTTTTAGAGAAATATTTTGTTTAAGTATCTTAGATAAAGCAAAAATTTGTTTGAAGGATAACTTTTTGTTAAAATAATAATAAAAAGTATTACACATATAGTTTTGTCCAGCTGTATACACACTCTATATTTATTATACAGGGGTGTCTCAACTCTATTATACACACCAAATAACTTCGCCCCTGTACAAGATACAAAAATAATCTTAATATAAAAAAATGTTTATTTGGATACACTCTTTTTATTAACGGTACTAATTAATATACAAGTTGTCTCCAAAACACAGTTTTTTCATTGTCAAGTAGTTTTTTAATGGAGCACCCTATATATTTTAACAAATTTTGACTCTGTGTTTAAATTCTACAACAAAAATGTGTTGCACACTGTACGTCAATTATTGCTGGTTTTTGAGATATCCAGCAGTATGCTGATATACTCATAAACGATTAAAAGTGAAGAAATAAAATAATATTTTGGTTCTAGTCATTCTTAAATGATTCTGTCGCTGTCAGTGCGACCGATAATCACAATAACGATGCAATTAATTACCTTTCATTGTCAGGAACATACCACTAGGAGGTCAGCATTTGGTTTCATTTTGAGATACATGTTTACTAACCTGAACCCCAAAAAATCAGCCATAAGTACTGTCGACTGTTAATGCAATTAAGTAAATATATGTGTCTAAATTAAACTAGGTATGCTGACATACCTATTGTAGTAGTTCTTAGAATGGAAGGTAAACTATTACATGTTATTATATTATTTGTCACTCTGATGACAGTGACAGAAATTATTTAAAAATAATTAGAACTAAGTAATATTTTATTTCTTCACTTTAATCGTTAATGAGTATATCAGCATATTGTTGATATTTTAAAAAGCAGCAATAATTGACGTATAGTGTGTTAAACTTTTGGTCTAGAATTTAATACAAGAGTGAAAATTTGTTAAAAAATATAGGTCTTTCTTTAACCTACTTGACAATAAAAATTATGTTTTGAGACACCTTGTATATTAACTAGTACATTTTTCAGTAAAACAGGGAATTTAATAAACATTTTCCATTTTTGGTTAATTTTTGTATCTTGTACTACAGAATGGGAAACTTTTATTATTATATGTATTAGTTAGATACTTATATGAATTTTTATAAACTTTGGTAGTGTTATTTAAAGCCGTAAGGGGCTTGTGTAGCCCTAATTTAATTAAATTCAATAAATCTACTGGCGTCTTTGGTGCGACCTAGTGAGGACACAAAATATAAAAAAATATATTTTTATAATATTTACTTACAATTATATGGCAACACCAACAAATGCAAGACTAAACAATATTATTATTTAAAAAATTACGAAATAAAGTGTTTCTAATTGAAAATTTGTTCTATGTTTCTTGGGTGGTCCAGGGATATGCAAACAAGAGTTTTTTTTCTTCAACACTACGAAAAAAACAAAAAAAAATGAAACAAGAAAAAAGTTTTATTATTATTAGGCTATTTTAAATAAAAAATAAAAATACACGAATGTCAGTTCCATACAATTTTGTCGGAATATTTGTTTAAGTACAGATTGAGACACCACTGGCTATATTAGCCCCTTTAAAACTAGAAAGCCATCAAATTTTAATAAAATTGTTAAAGGGATAATAAAAATAATAATAAATATTCGATTTTTTAAGTTTAATATCCTGTATCTTGGAATCAATATGAACTTTTTGTTCATAAAATAAGCTAATGAATGTTCTTTTTATTTTCTTTTACCGCAGTTAGGAAACACTCTGTATATTTTAAATATAATTATCCTTGCGGAGGTTTTAAACCTACGTATAAATTAAACATCAACAACATAATTAATAATTTGCGTCCCCCCTGCCGGTAATTGGCTACGCCCATGATGAATAAAGTTAGTGCAAGTATGAGTAAAGTTTGTTAAATTAATATGCGTACCTTTACCAAATACCCTTTGTAAATTATCAGTAACCACCATTACGAGAAATGTTAAAACCAGTAATAACAGTGTGGCTCAGTATCTTTTACGAACTTGTAATAATAAGTTTCACCTTTATGAATAAAAAAAAGCACATGTATTTTAAATACGTAACCCGCTCTTTTAAAATAACATCAAAGCAACATTATTTTTGTGGGGTCTTACAGTTTTAAATAAAAGGGGTTTTCTGTTTATATATTCCAAGCTAAATGAAATTACCAATTTAAAGTTTTCAATAGGTTGTCCAACACAAAATTAAAGGAAAAAGAGTTAAAAGTAATTGAAGTGAAATAAACGGATAAGTGGAAGACAAAATTACAGACCCTTCAGTTGGAATTACTAATTTTTGTTTCGTAAGATAAGAAATTCAAGAATAAAACTTCCTCGTTTCTTGTAAAATTTGTTGAATTATTTGGAAATCTTTTAATTTACTTTTAATTAATTTTTTTACTTCTTTTCATTCGGTAATTCGTTCTCGTTATCATCGGTGAAACAAGAGTTATACCTTACTTAAATATTTATAATAAAGTATAATACATAACATTACTAGTCAATATCATACAAGGCAATACAAAAATATAATTTAAAATGTCCTACATTTTAAATAAATATCCATAAAACAAATTAGACAGCAGGTTTTTAAAATATTTAACCACTGACCTAAACTTCTTAGCCCCTAAAAAGTCGCGCGAGGAACAAATTGACCCCTAGCTAAGTCAATTTTGTAATAACGTTGAGATTTTTCACAATTAGAAAAAAATCTTAGGGCACCCAAAACCTTGGTAGGTATATGCTCATAACAAAAAAATACAAAAAAAAGACCATTCATTTAAAAATGTCTCGTTTCTTGCAGCTGGATCAATTTGACACCCAAACGCCTCTTACCGTTACCATTTCGAGCAATACAAGGTGTCCCAACTCTATTTTTAGACTCAATTACTTCGCCTCTGTACAAGATACAAAAATAAACTTAAAATAAAAAATATTTTTTTGGATATACCCTTTTTACCAACAGTACTAGTTAATATACAAGGTGCCTCAAAAACATAATGTTTATTGTCTAGTAGGTTTTTTTATGGAATACCATATATATGTTAACAAAGTTAGACTCTGTATTAAATTCTGCATTCAAAATATATGATACACTTTACGTCAACGATTGCTGATTTTTGAGATATCAGCGGTATGCTGATATACTCATTAACAATTTAAAGGAAGGAAAGAAAATTATATTTTATTTCTAATGACTTTTAAATGCTACTGTCACTGTCACAATGACAAATAATATAATATCATGTAATTAATTACCTTTTGTTGTCAGAAGTACTAATAGGTAAGTCAGCTATTTACTTTATTTTAGATACCTATTTACTAACCTAACTCTAAAGCCAGCCATAATTGACAAATTGTTGCTTTTTAATGCAATTTAGTAAATATATGTCTAAAATAAACTAAATTGCTGACATACGTTTTAGTAGTTCTTACAATAAAAGGTAATTAATTATTTGTCATTATATTATTTGTCACTTTGACAGTGACAGGACTATTTAAAAACACTTGGAATCAAAATACTATTTTCTTTCTTTACTTTTAATTATTGTTAATGAGTATTTTCGTTCTTTTATCTTTAGAGTTTCTAGCTGTGGAACCTACTGCCAGCGGAAGTCTTTCCTTCCCCCAAATCTTCAAGTTTTTAAGTCCCGTGTTAACAAACTTTCTCTTACCCTGCTTAAGACACCCACGGTACGTTAGTATTTAGGCTTTCAGCCTTCGTGAATTGTCCAAAGATAAAAAGAATATATCAACATACTGCGGATATCTCAAAAAACAGAAATAATTGACGTATAGTGTGTTATATATTTTTATGTGGAATTTAATACAGATTCAAAATTTGTTAAAATATGTAGGGTGTTCCATTTAAAAAACCTACTTGCTAATAAAAATTATATTTTTTTATATTTCAGGGAGTCGGAACAGATGTATTATATTTGTCCCAGACAAAAAGACTATACGACATCAAATTTTTGTAAAATATTGTAGGTAGTTTTCTTTAAAAGAATTACATTTTTTAATTTAAATTTATGTTTTTCAGGCCAAATGTGAAAATTCCGTTTAAAGTAAATAGAATCAACTATACTTGTATTTTTTTTAATGTTTTGAAAATAAGTCATTCTTTATAAAAATGCTTACTTTACTTTATCTAACATGCTAAAAGCTATAATAAAAATTGTCCTATGATATACAGGATGCTCGAAAATCGGTAAAATATTATTTTGAAAAATGAACAAAAAAATTTTTTTGAAAATGCTTAACCAAAAAGCAAAAAAAAATTAAAAAATCTTTTACATTTTATTTGTTAGCGCATATTATCACTTGAAAAAGTAAGTAAGTAGTTATGAAAACAATTTGTGAGCAGTGCTTAGCTCCAAGACAACAAGAAGGAACAGATTCAGAATAAACTTTCACTCCATTTGGTAATATAAATATTGTAGGTATTTTTCTTTAGGAGAATTACGTTTTTTTAGTTTAAAATAAGTTAAACAACGTAAAAATTCTGTTTGAAGTAAATAGAATTAAAAATAATATACTTTGTTTTATTTTAACAATAAGGGTCTAACTATGATGCCCATTTTAAGGATCATATAATATATTTTAATTAATCTATGTTAACTTAGGTAAAATATTGAACGTAGTCATAGATAATAAAGATCAGTTTCCTGTCTTTTTCTTATTTGAAGCTTTAGGCTGAAGTCAAATATTAACTCTGTTAGTTGTTCTTTGTCTGTTAAAACTAAAGATAGTGTAGTCGACTGAAAAGGATTCCCATCACAGTCATATTTATCCAAATTATCTGGAAAATACTTTTTAAAGTCTTTGCTTAATAAAAGTGCTGTGTAAACACTATGTTTAGGAAACATTTAGAATTTCTATTAATATGAATATTTTAAAATATGAGTTTATTTTAAAAACCTTGGCATCATTTATTTATCACAATATTTTTAGAAAAGATGGCCACCTGAAAATATTTTGTTGAATATTTATATATATATATATATATATTTTGACATATGAAATTGCGCAGATGCATGGTAGGATAAGTAGTCCCTTGATAAGGATAGTGCCTGGCTTTATTTATGTCGGTTTTAGGTCGTTATTCTCTCTTCGTTGGTCTTATTTTAACTTCGGATCTGTTCGTGTAAGCCAAACGGCTGTCGAGCACAAAATCAAAAAGTTTTTAGAAGTAAAAATACTTAAAACCTTGTTTTCCAAATGTATTTCTTTAATTGTGTAAAACAGAACCCTACAACACAAAACAATAAAGAAAAACAACTAAAAATATTTCCCCCTTTTCTTAGGTTAAGGGTACTGTGAACATGATTTTCAATAACTCTAAATTATGGGTACAAGCACTATTACTATCTTTATTCATCATGGGCGTAGCCAATTACCGGCAGGGGGGGACAAAATTATTAATTATGTTGTTGATGTTTGTTTAATTTATACGTAGGTTTAAAAACTATATATATATATATATATATATATATATATATATATACATATATATATATATATATATATATATATATATATATATATATATATATATATATATATATATATATATATATATATATATATAATACTTACAATTAGATATATAGACAAAACAATACAAAAAATTGGGTAAAATCTCTTTTAAAATTTATACAAAAATGCTTTGCCCACTGTATATATATATTACATTTTCTAATATTGGAGATATTGAATAATTATCAAATGCAACAGCCACTCCGACCCATATACATACAAGATTTAGGTATATTTACACAATAATATTAATTACGGTTTTGATTTAATTACTTGGGTATGTATTAATTTGGAATGCCAATACACAGGTTATCCATTAATATGTCACGTGCTAAAACGACACAAAATGATTAAAAACAGTTAACCTAAAATATTAAAACATTGTTAGTGGTTTTATTTTTATTCAAGTATATTTTTTCTAGGATCCTTAATACTTAATTGGGGCCCCAAAAATACATCCAAAATCCAATCATTTTCGTTGTCACGAAAAACGGCCTAGCCCTAGAAAACACAAATTAAATATGTGATTTTGTGGCTTTACATTTAGGTATAACCCATAACGGCATAAATACATTGTATCCACGGCAGTACTGAGAAAACTTGGAATCTTCTTTTGAACCTAAATACAGGGTGATTCAAAATCGATCACGAAACTTAAGGGTGTGATTCTACTTGACATAATAAGGGTAGTGCTATATATATATATATTTTCAAAATGGTATCGTTTCCGAGTTACAAGCCTTCAAAAGCATTTATTTTTTAACCAATCTAGTTGATATTTGGCACAAAATTCGAGCTTTGCAGATTCTAAAATTTTAAGACAAAAGAATTTTTTTAAATACCGCCAGAGGGCACTTTACCTAAAACTTAAAATTTATTTACATTTACATAACTTTTTATTTTGATAGATATCGCAAAGCTGGGGGCGCCATTTAATAGACAATCAAAAACCTAAAAAATAAAGTACCCTTGATTAAAGTCGATAAACCTCACCGTTTAGGCACCAATAGACATCAAAGTTTTTCATCAATTTCAATCAAATTACCTACATACATACAGGATGTCCAGTAACTCAAACGACAAACTTAACCAAACGAATCTCCAAAAAAAAAAATAAGAAAAAAACTTTATATAAACATATGTCCTCAACGTCTTAGTTTTTGAACTAGAGTTGTTAAAAATAATAAAAAACAAATTTGCGATTTGTGTGTCAAATATCAACTTGAATGCAATATGGCAAAAAAACCAAAATAAAAATTGGACTTTGACGGCTTGTAACTCGAAAACGAATGACATTTTAAAAAAATTATATGAACCTACCCTTATTTGGTCAAGTAGAATCACACCCTTAAGTTTCGTGATCGATTTTTGAATCACCCTGTATATATTTTTTCTAATCTGTTTACCTACCTAATCCTTTTTAGGGGTTCCTTTTGACGAGTTTACCAGGAATATTCATACCACTTTGTATGGATGCGGCGCTCTAACCTAACCTGTCAATGTCAAATGTTTCGGGTGTCGCTCTGGGCGAACGCGTCACCCTTTTTGTCTGAAAATTTTACCCCAAATTTTTATTGTACAGTATAACTTTGGTAATCCGAACAGATATAGTGTAGGTACTTGTCCGAATTAGCAAATTGTCCGGATTACCGAAGTAGTGCTGATAATGAAGAACAGATTGTATTTTGCTCTTCTTCGGACGAGTGTGAAGGCGCAAGAAGCATGGTTTATTGGCTATATTGGATATTACTTTTCTTCACACACAAAAAAAGGTTGTTTTTAAACCATTTAAGGGATATGTTTTAAGCCATCCATCCTTTGGTACTTGCCTGGTATTTCACAGGTAACAGGTTACATGGTCTAAAACTACAAAAAAACAAAAAAAACTACAAGGAATTTACAGTTATCCCCCCTTTTAAGTTAACCCTTAAGTAGGGGTGGGCTCTTTTATTACGTAACTAGGCGCACGGGGGTCAAATATGTCCCCACACCGTAAACATCCAATAATCACCTTTTTTGTTTTTTTTTTAACTTATAAATTATATTTTTAGTTGGGAGCATTTGCCCTCAATGTATGATTAATTAAATGAAAAAGTGGCCCAGAACAAAATTATACTGTATTAAAATATTTAATTTTATTTTAGGTTACTGTCATTATTTTTTGAAAAGCTGATTTTGGGACGTCTATGGGAGAAAGGCAAAAACTAAATATTTTAATTTCTAAGTACACTTTATACTTTGCCTTTAACTTAAATTAATTCTAATAAAATAAATTATATGATCACAAAATTGGGTATCATAGTAAGATCCTTATTATTAAAATAAAAAAGTGCAATCTTTTATATTTTATTTAATTTTAACAAAATGATTGCATTTGACCTGGAAAACATAATATGAAACTAAAAAACGTAATTCTTAATAAGAAAAAATACTTAACAAATATTATACAAATAATACCAAATGAAGTAGGAAATAATACATCTTTTCGACTTCCTAAACTTCTTTCAACTAGCTATACGTACGTATTGCACGAAACTGTAACATTAGGAGGTGCGTGGGGGTCAAATTGACCAAACCGCTAGAAACGTGAAATTTTTGAATAAATTGTGTTGGACATAGGATAACCCATGCACTGAAGCCGCTTGGCTTATTGTGCGCCGTGTCTTTTTACGTCTGGGTGATGTCAGCCAGACGGGACCTACAGCTTAACGTGGGTTCCGAACAACGGTCCTATGCGCGACAACTTAAGACCTCGTCCCCACTCAGGAAGAATAACAAACCTACTAACTGAGTGGGGTCCGCATGTCTACGGTTGCGCATGACACGGCAAAGTGTGTTCCGGCGCCTTAGTCCTTGGTGGCTATTAGCGTCAATACATTTTGCACTTTGTCCGTCTTGTTGAGCTAACCACTAAATTTCTGACCTTGGCCGCCGATAGGATTCGAACCCACCTCACGTCGAATGTGTGCTCAACGACCTGGAGCTTTAACACGCTAGGCCAAGCACCCGATATCCTTAACGAGGTTTTAAGAAGGTACCTAGAGATTTTCTTTTTGCTAATTGTAAAAAATCTCAAAATTATCACAAAATTGACAAAGCTGCGGGTCAATTTAAACCCCGCACGCCTACGGTTAAAATCGAAATTTTTCGTATCGGAAACACAAAACTATACTCTGTAAAATAGCTAGCCGGAATTTGGGTCATACTTTTCATTTAAAATACAAAGCCTTTAATAACTTCATCAAGCTATTTCAGATGTTATCCCTTAATTATAAACGTAATTTAAAAAGGATTAGCCTATATTTTGTAGCAGTCTAGTTTTTTTTGGTTGGTATAAAGGATTTTAGTTTTAAACTTAATTTCTTTTATCCTTATAATTAAAACTCTTAAATTTAAAAAGTATGGTAGTAATACACTGGTTTTGTCATGTTTCTTAAAGCTCTTTAAAGTAAAGAAAAAAAAATTTAATTAAAGGTACACGTAAATTTCAATTTAATGCTTGTTATGTTAGTATTTTTTTTAAATACAAAAATAAATTACAAAACACAATTATAATATAGTGATTATTTCATTGGTTTCGAGATACAACTCCCAAAAATTGTTACCAATTTTTTTAAATTGTTTACTTAGGCAAAAGGCAATATGACTTAAATTTTAAGCATATTGTCGTCAATTCAGGAAGTGGCATATCTTATTTTTGTAATTTTGCGAGAGTGCTTTTTAGGTATTTTTGAGCCTCTTTTTCCTTAGTAAAATAAAATAAGTTAATTATCACATTTCTATAACTTTTAAGCTATCAAAATCATACTTGGGCCAAGTCGTGATATTAAGAAGCAAGTTTTTAGGAAATAATATCGAGTCGTGTCAATTTTTCTATTTTGGGAATACGCCATTTCGGTATATTGTCAAGGATATGTCAATTGCTCTTAGTTATTTTATCAATAAAAAGGGGTTTTTACCTACATTAAAATTGTTTTTTTGTCATATTTTTTAGGTTTTGATAGGTACTTTATTTTTAGAAAGGTTTTCTAAAAGACAGTTGCAGAGCCTTAAAAAAAACCCTTTATTTAATTAAAAAAATTAGCCATTTAGGCTTAAATCATCTGGTATATCCTGTATGAAAAATAAATTTTTGGCTTAATTTATAAGCAAAATTAACTTTCAAACGACTATTCTTATTATTATTTTTTGACATTTAAATAAAGAACATTAGCATCTTTATGTTTTTGAGGTCGCTGATTCCGAATCCGGGGGAGGGAGAGAAAGGGTCTTTTTGCGGCACACAATCAATATGAATTATTGGTAAAATATAAACTTTTCCATAGTACGTATGCATATTCGCGTTTCAAGCAACGACATTCATACAGGAGTGTAGGTTTGCGATTTACGATGATGTCCAAAAAAAAATTAGTTTATATTATTTATATTAAAAAATAGTCAATTTAACTAATGAGAAAGCGGCTATGTTATTTTACTATTAGAATCCTTGCAGTCAAATAAAAAAAGACACAGATTGTGTTTGTGTATTGTTTTGTCTTTTTAGAAAAAAAACAAAATACTATTATAACTCTTCGGTAATTTTGTAAAAGGTCAAACATCCAAGCTATCAAAAATTCATTAAGCTATGATGATGAAGGGCACCTACGCTTGGAAGAAATATAAATAATTTAAAATATAATAATTTTTGTTGTTGTTTGTAAAATATTTGTGCATAACTTCTATTTATTACAAACGTTTTTACAATGCTAAAAAATTTAAAATTAAAATATTGTTAACAACAAAAAATGTCCAAGACACGATGATATCTATAACTTATGTAAATAATAAATAATAGTTTAAAAATTAAAAACACGCTTTTATATGCAACCGAACTAAAAATTAGAAAATAATTTTTCATTACAAAGAGTTTGTCACTTCAGAGTAAAAAGCGTGGGGTGCTTAATATATTAAATGTTATAATTATTCTATTTGCAAATATCTATGAGGGAAAAGTTATGAAAAAATAGTAAAATGCACCCCACGCTTTTTACTCTGAAGTGACAAACTCTTTGTAATAAAAAATTATTTTCTAATTTTTAGTTCGGTTGCATATAAAAGCGTGTTTTTTAGTTTTTTTAAACTATTATTTATTTTTCATTTTTAGTTCGATATATCAATTAGTTTTTAAAAATAAATGCCCCAGTTTATTCACTAAAAATTTCTTCGCCATGCATTCTTGAATTAAAGCTAAAGTGGCCACATAGTTTTCACCTTTTAAAACTCCGTATTTCTATGTATTTTACACCTTTTATTATAAAATTGAAAAAAGTCAATAAAAAAAACGCAGCAAGTTATGCATCAATTGCCCTTGCGCATTCGCCATAATTAAAAAGATTATTAAGAAATTTATTTATCCTGGCGGTCCTAAAATCAGGATAACGGGATACTGTTTTTAAATTATTGCATTGTCATCGGTCCTTGATACGTGTGCTAAGTTTCAAAGAAATTGGAAACTAACCAGAACTAACCAGTTCACAGTATTCCTCCTTCTTTTTTTGCACACAATTCTTGATTTTTAATTTTTTAGTTCGATATATCAATTAGTTTTCTGCGGTCATGTGATATTGAAATGTTTCACGAACTATTTCGTAATCTAATCATTTCATTTAAAGCTTCACTGTTGCATGGGGTTTCAGAACGCAACTACTCCGAACAAGTTTCAGGTTGGTCTGCATGTAACGGGTTTTGTACCCGTTTAACGGGGGTTCTTGTTAATCCCATGGTCTTCCTGTCGTTTGCCGAGTTGTTGCGTCCTATGGGTGGACGCACGCTCGTTTAACTAAGGTGTTGCAACCTTATCCCGGTCCCCAACCCGTCGGCAAATGTTGTCAAGTTCGATTATTCAATTGTCTAATCTGGCGCCTCCGCCAGAACGTACAATTTTTCACTTTTCCGGTTTTCCTGGAAAATGCTGGAACTTAACGGGATACTGTTTTTAAACTATTGCATTGTCATCGGTCCTTGATACGTGTGCAACGTTTCAAAGAAATTGAATAGCTGGAAGTTGGTAAAAATTAGGCTCAAAGATTCCGTTACATAGATAGATAGATGGATAGATAGATAGTTACAACCCAAGTTAATAAAAGCGTGTTAAAAATAAAAGGTGCTGTTTTAAAAAAACCTTTTAATTGTTTAAAATAGGAGAATTATTTTTGAAGCCGGGCGCTAAGGAGATTACAGTTTCTGCTTTAATACACAATCGTGTTTCATTGACCCATGTGTGAAAAATTTATACTTTAAATCAATAAAAGAAAACATCCTAATAAACCAAACCTAATAAAAAATTAAACCTATAAGGCATTATAACTTGAAAACTAATGACATTAAAAATATGTATATATACAGTGTGGCTCTACATATCTACATATGGGAAACTTTTATTTTTAATTTTACGAAAAAATGTATTTTTATAAAAAGTTATGCATGGTCCTTAACCTAAAATGCAATTATTAGGTATTCATTTTTTTCAGTAGTATACGAGGTATCTCAAAAAATGTGAATTTTGTTCAAAAGAAAAGTACCCTTATTTTAAAAATATCGAAAATTATTATAAAGAAAAAATGTTTAGAATTTAAAATAACTCTTAAATATGTAAGCTCGTTCATTTAAAAGAAAAAAGTTTTTCTTTATTTTTTTATGCGATAACGAGCATTTCTGTGACTTTTTACCATTTTAGCAGTTCTTAAACTTTGTTTAGATATTACATTTTAAAATAAGTATTTACAAATAAACAAATTTAAATTTTCATCGTTTTGTCATAAAAATAAAAAAATAACATTTTTTTTTGAAAATGTACCAGCTTGCACTCAAAAATAAGGGTACTTTCGACTGGAACAAAATTATTTTTTTGGAGATACATTGTAAACTACGAAAAAAAATAATATCTAATAATTGCTTTTAAGGTTTTAGACCATGCAGAGCTTTTTATAAAAAATAACTTTTTCGTAAAATTAATAATAAAAAGTTTCCCATATGTAGCGAACTTAGGCGAACACACTGTATATGAAAATGGTCCAATATTTAAACATGTAGAATCACCACCTTAAGTTTTGTGACCGATTTTAAATAACCCTGTATATATTTTTTAAATAAACAAGCCATAATTTTTCTGCATTAAAGTAATTTTGATAAATTTTATTTTAATAGAACTTTTGGGGTAGGTTATTTAAACTATGTGTATTATTTTTATAAATTATAATTACAAATATTTACTTTTCTATTATTCTTTTTAACGCTGTGACTAAAACAAGACATTTGTGTTTTTTCTTACGAGATTATACTTGTATTATCTCTGTTTTAAGTTTCAAAAGCTGCATTCAAATGGAAGCTATTCTTTTTAAAGACTTTTATTACTTTCTTAAAACTCGTCTGCACAAAAAAGAAATTTAAAAATAAATGACTTTCCTTTGCTTACAAAAGCATAAAGTTTTATGTAAAATCAAAATCCTAGCGACATTAAAGGAAACTGCAAAGTTGGCATTTAGTTTTAATTGAACAACTAAAATCTAAGTAAAGAATAGCTGATTTAAAAAGTCTTTTGTTAAGCTAAACAGGCTTCTTAATTACCCTAAAATATTAGAATTTTTATTCAAAAATAATACATAAGCATACTGGGTTACTTAAAAGAAATGCAAACTCTTAAATGTCTTACTAACCGCTTATGCGGCATTTACAAAATTTGGTTTATGAAAGTAAGAATTGAACAGTCAGATTGTTGTCATATTTTCCAGTTTTGTTATAAACGTATGTTTTTAATTTTTTAATTTCTACTAGTGTTGAAAAGTAGATTTCAACACGCGTGTGATATTATTCGTTTTCTAAAGGATCAAGGAGTGCGTTTAATGTCATTTTCATAAGTGGTTGTAGGAAAAATTAGTTTTAAACGGTATACGTCGTTACTGAAACCATAGCAATAAGAGCGCAATGGGCTTCAAGAACGATTGTTTTAATTAGATTAAATTATTTAAATGGAAATGAATAATTCACATTTATTTTTAATATTATTTTGTCATTATTTAAATGGTAGAAGAGGTTTTACAAAAACTGTGTACTAGTTAGTGTCATATTGTAATAATATTAAAATAACAAATTTAGATTTTAATAATAAAATTATTAGTTTTAAAGCAACATTGTTCTTTTTTTTTCTTGAAGAGTAACAAATAAATATAATTTAGTTTAAAATTAGTTTATATATTCTTGGTTTTAAAATTTTATAAGGCAAATAATAATTTTAGTTAAATAATAAACTGTTTACATTTGGAACTGTCTAAATAAATTTTAATTAAACAACCCTTTGGTAAAATTATAATTTTATTTTATTTACTGTATAAACACGTATCGTAACTGTCAAAAACATTAACAGTAACTTTTAGGAATTATGATTAACACTTTAAATTACATATTATGTTTTATATAATTTTTACTTGTTTAATTAATGTTGTTAGTAAACAAAAAGAATGATTAAATTGTAAAAAGTAATTTAAAATTATTAATAACAAAACCTTTTAATGGTTATTAAATTTATTATACCTTAGTGTAGACTTCTGGGAATGCAATTAATTAAAAAATATTTATTTGAAATTTGTCAAAAAAAAAATTGTTGCATGGTCCTAAGCTATACCAGTTGGTACATCGCCAGTCCGGCCACAAGAAGTCTCATATATAAATTTTGATACGTTTATTGAACAGCAGCCACCAAATATAAAGGCACCAAATTTTGTGCAAAGGGGTAACTGTAAATGAAAAATTAAAACAATATATTTGCGAGCTTGTCAAGTTCATAATTTTTCTTTAAGTGGGAGAATTTTAAAGTTTGAATTAAAATACCCCATTTTTTATTATTGTAATAAAAAGTTGTTGTTAATTTCGGAGATATGGCGTCATGCTTTTCTCAAAATAGGTAAATACAAAAACGAGTAGATATAGAGTTAGGTATAATAGTTAGGCGTAAGGTTGTTCACCCAGGACGCCAGCATCGATCGGTGCGTTTTACGGGTGGTTTCCAAATATCTGGCATTTCCGTACCTAATTTGCTAAAAATAATATTTAGTTTAGGGACAAGGGCTGTTTTGTGGCCGATCAGAGTCCACGGAGTTTCAAAGTGTATTTCTGTGGATTTTGACCCGCTGAATTCAAATTTTAAACTTGTGGTGTCGGAAGTGACGGAAATTTATTATAAACAATTTAATTGTTTATAAGGCTCTAGCTCCTAAACTACACTACAAAATGACGTTTTATAATTATTCTCAATAAAAACGGCTACCTTGAATTTTCGTTTTTTTTTTAATTTTTATTTTCCTGTAAAAACCCGAGCTTCTGACCACTCAATTATGGATGTTGAGACCGAACATGGTCAGCGGTCCCAGATTTTGATGTTTTGCCCCTTTGTGTATGTTGTCTGTGTTCTGTAAGTCTTACATTTAAAAGGACGTTTTGTTTCTGTAATGTATGACTCCTCACGATTGGCATGGTACCTGGTAGTTGCAATATTTCTCCTTTTTAGACAGCAAGATTTTATATTTTTCAAAATGCTTCTAAATGTAAATCCTGACTTAAAAACTGTTTTGATTCCATATTTTTGGTTATTTGTTTATTCTTCAAACGTTTCTTTCACATATGGAATTGTTTGAAGGAGAGGTTCTTGTACAGGTTGTCGCTCTGTTGGTTTTACGACTACAACATTTTATAATCTTATTTATAATAGTATCAGCATGACCATTCTAAAGCAGATTTATTTTGATATTGTCTAGTTTGGATTGGCTTATTAGAAAATAACAAAATTTAGTGTATTAGCTTCTCTTCCCAACAGGCAAGCTGACGTCATTATGGCGTCATTTTAAAGTGATTTTTGTCATAGGACGTCATTAGACCCAAATTATAACCTCATTTTACCGTCATTTTAATGACGTGTTTTAACGTCGTTGAAGTGACGTCTTTTCGACGTCATTTTTTCATCATACTAGCTCATAAAAATCTAAAGACGTCATGTTTGGAAAACCCGCCAGAAAAATTTTGTGATATTATATGATTCGTGTCAAAGTCCAACCAAATAAACAGAAAAATAGAACCAATAATTTTACGAAATTGAAATAGGAAAAACTCAACCGATAGATGGCGTAATGGACAATAAACTACTACACGTTTATTTAAATTCTTCGCTTTTTATCGCCTATACCGTACCAATAAGACCAAAAGCTTTGAAAGAAATATCATCGGCTAGTGCAAAATCTGCATCTCCAGGTTGGACAGTGTCCCGAAAGATGCCACCTTGCAGTACAAGGATTGGTACTGAAGTACAGTAAGGATTTTTTCCTAATTCAATTTTCAAAATAAAATATCGTATCATTTTAGCTTTCAAAAAAAAGAATATGAGTCAATTCTTCGTCATCTTAAAGACGTCATTATGACGTCATTAACGGGACGTCTTTCGTCAGCGACTTAGGGAGGGCAATTAAACGTCATTATATCGTCATCTTATGGCGTCTTTGGTGACCAAAAATGTATAAAAAGAGACGTCAAAGAGACGTCAATAAGACGTCAGCTTGGGTTATAAATGTTTTTAAATAGTGTAGTACGATTTTCTTTTAAAATCAATAAGGGAACCAATATATAAAGGTATCAACATTTTCATTAGAATATCCTATGGCAAGTCTGGTAATGCACCCAATATCAGCAGTTAATAATTTTATTAAAAGTTTAAGGATATAAATGGTAATTAAAGAAAAACTAACAACTGCTAAATAGTAAAATAGATAAATTCTTAGAAAATTGGAAAAATGATAGAATAAAAAATGCATTCAAAATTAAAAGTTTTACTTAATTAATAAGTTAAAAACTTAGTTAATTTATTTACCGTATAAAAAAGAAGTTACATAATTTAGTTAATTTTTCAAATGTTTATAACTAAATATTCTTATTTTTAATCAAGGTTTAGAAAAATATACAGGCTGTTACAAATTCGAGGAGCACCATTAGGATCTCGGAAACGGTAAGAGATATAGAGTTGGTTAAATTTAAGTAAAAGTTGCGCATTTTCATGCTTAACAATATTCCGTTTTAAAAATTAAAAATTTGCAGCCGTTCCGGAATTATCCGGCAAAAACCGACATTTTGCGAAACAGTTTTTATTGTTTTTCTGTTTATTAAAAGAGATATTTTTAAATCTAACGACACACTAGCTTTGCCACTTTTTCTGCTCTATAAAATAGTGTCACTAAATTCGACGTTTCATCTTTGTGCCACCATCAAAGAAAGAAAAGAAATTCGCCTTTAATGAAAATTTCTAAGAATCTTTGGAACTTAAACGTAATTTTTAACGGAAAAATAGTGAAAAATGTTTTTTTATACTTTTTGATCTTTCCCTACATATATGTACCTTATTTATTCATATTTTGTTTATTTAAAATAATTTTTGTTCCATTTTCATGACACATACACTTATCACGCTCAAAAGTGTTTTCAATCTTTAGGGTTCTACATTGCCGTCAAACCCTCTTCAATTTTATATCTATATTTTTAGAACTTAGGTGTCAACTGTTGCCAAATAATACGTTGTTTCATTGCTATAATAAAACTCACAAAATGTAAGAGCTAAAAATAAAATAAAATAAACCTAACCTATTTTACTTATGTTGTAGGTTGTAAAAAGTATAAATAATACATTTTAGCATAACTTAGTATTTGTTAACTCAATAATTTTATATAGTGGGGTAGCCCACGATGTTAAATAGGGTTTACTTGAGCGTCCTACACTACATTTATATCGAATAGTTAAAGCTAGCTTGAGTTAAAGCGGCTTTTAAATGTGGCTTGGAAAAAGCGATATAAACGCGCTTTTAAATTGTCTTGAATGTTTCAAAGTCAAGCCTGAAAATAAGTAGGGTTGACTTCACTGAAGTCGATTGGAAACAATGGGTACGTTCATCCGACATCAGCAGCTTTTTGTAAGCTACAAAGCGATTCAACGGAAAAACGACCTAGCAGTTGGCAAGTCTTTGAACGCTTCGCTTATTAGTTCGACATTTCAGTTAAAAATATAACCAAAATTTGACAGATGACTAACGGAACTTCCCAAAGATTGACATTTGCACGCAAGTCCAAATAAATGCTGAGTTTGGTTAGCATAAATAAAGACCGCTTTGTAAAATGGACATCTGCTGAGTTCAAGCAGCTTGTTATCCGGTCGGGTGAACGCGACCGCTTACCAAGCAGCTCAGCCGCTGACGTCGGCTGAACATTACCCATTATATAAACGATTCAAGCGGAGCTTAATAACTGCCTAACTTCAGATGAATGCTCCCTCGAATGTCATCACTGTTAATTTCATATGATTTTGACATTTTTATGAAAAAATATGAGTTGGAAAACAGGTGAAAAACTTTAAAACACGCTCACACCAACAACAGCACACAAAACGGGACGAATTAAAAAGTGAGGTTTGTTTTTCATTTGATGTCTACTGTGAAGTTGGATGCAAAACTGCCGCATGCGTACGACGATGGCCTGAAATGTGCTTGACCTCGATTTTCAATCGACTTTCAAGTCACCGAAATAAACACATAGACTTGGAAATCGCTTTAAAGCCGCTTTGTTTTTAATCCAGCTTCAACTATTCGATATAAACGTAGTAATAAAGACCTAGGGCTGCAAAGCTTAAATAATAAGAAGAAAATAAGTTGTATATGGTATATTATATACCTTTTCATCGGTTGGGGAAGCGACTATAGATTTTAAAATAATAATAACACATCTTAGTATTATTGCTCGGATCGTGTCGGATTATATTATTTTATGTTACTTATATATATATATAAAAATTGCCGCGCTCGAAATTGTCATAAATAAGGTTTATATTACAACTTTGCAATCCTTCGCTTTCTTTACGTCACTCTTAAATTTTCAAATTAGTGGATTTTACACTGTTAAGCATTACGATAAAGTTAATAAAATCGTTTGGTTAAATAAAATGCTTAATTTCAATACGTAATCAAGATTCTTGTCTAAAACAAACCAGAGTCAGTCCTAATATTGGGGCAGGCACGGACCTGATAAAAAAACAATTTACATCATTATTCCTCATCAACTAACTGGAAAATTCTCCCATCTCTTTTTAAATAAATAAAAACACTATACCGTTTGCTTTTTCTATCTACTCACGAAATCTCGTCGAACATATGAAACCAAAACGAAGCCATCGGAGAAAAGATATTAGTCTGGTCGAAATATGGGTAAAATGAAATTTTGGTTTTTATTGATTTGTATTCAATGATATGTTTTCTAGTTATTTTTGCAAAGCAGGTAGTTTTCTTGTAATTAAATGAATTTTCATTCATTTATAAGCATATTTATATAAAAACAGATAAATTAAATTAACCGTAACAGCTATAACTTTTGTTGGAGCACGCTGTTGCTAAAAATCTTTCATTAGACTTTTTGGGATATACTGGTAAATATCAGAAATATTGGGGTTGAATGGGATTGGTTGGTTCTAATAGATACCCAAGTAATACAACATCAAATAAAGCTTTTACAAAATGACAAATAGTTAAGTTATAACATTTTATTTATGGAGCTTTTTTTAGGGTGGCGTACTACAAACGCCTAGGTCTTTGTAACAAAACTTATTGGGAGTTATATAAATTGCTAAAAAAAGTTATTTAATATTTTTTTATTATTTTAACACACAATAACAATTGAACAAATTGCTTAAGCTTTTCCAAAAAAGGGTATATTTTTTAAAAGAATCCACGACAAAGAAAACTAAGTTTTGTTTACTTTTAATATTATGTTACATTGCTTAAATATACACAAGGTCGTCAGCTAGTGTTCAGAAAATAATATTTAATATTAGCTACCTTCAAGTGCAATTAGGTTATTAATTTTAAATAAAACACCCTGTATACGCACCAAAAAAAAATAAATTGTTGTTTTCAAATTATAAGTTATATACCTATAAGTTATTACTCATGAAAATTTTGTCTTTCATTAAAAGGGAGAAGAGTGATAATCACGGAATATTATTAATAACTTTCATTTTTCAATAATTTGTCTTCTTTTCCTGCCACTCTTTAATCTGATTTGGCAACGAACGCAAATTTTTGCATTTTTATTACTTACTGACTGGTATTTATTATACAGAATATAGAAATTTTTCTGCTGTTATTACAAAAACAATTATTTATTTAAGTGGAATTAGTAAAACAAAATAATTTTATTTTATATAATAATATTAACTTTTAACACAATTACTTTTGGTTTGATAAAGAAATGAATGATTATCTATAACAACTTACCGTGATATTTAAAATGGGGATCCTGACCGTTTTAAGAAATAAAGTTTAAATAAGTCAATGTACTAAATGTTTTATTCTTTATTTGTATAGTTTATACCTGGATATATTAGAAGTAAATTTTTCAATTCAGATATATTTAAAAAAGCTGCTCGAATTAGTTTTTACCACATATACCTTTGTTAGGTAAAATATGCCCAGGTATATAATTGCGGGTTCAGTTTAGGTTCATTTAAACATAACAGGTATACAGGGTGTCCGCTAATTTATGGTACACCGAAGAACCACCTATTTCTTATGCCAAAATATTAAAATGTAACCAGACATACCTATATCCAAAAGGTGATAATAAGGTAGAGACAGGGTGTTAAAGTAGAAAATATAAATTTATATATTTTTTATAATTTTTAATACGTTTTGAATATTTTCATAAAACTCAGTATCCAGGGGTCTTTTGGCATTACGGCTTTTACCATTTATTATTAATTATTATGTTTAAACTAGAGATGGCTAGCAACACCATTTAACCTTCTTCAAAAACGCCCCAACTCTTTGTGCTACTCTGTATGTCACATCTAAGTAAACCAGTAAACTCCCTATGCTTTTTACCCAAAAAAGTATACTTTGTAAGAAATAACTTTAAGCAACCGTTTTCAATATATTTTCATTTAAATAGTTTAGTGCAACCAAAAAGTATACAGGGTGTTTTAGGAACTTATCCGACCAACTTTCAGGGTTAATTCTACATTAGAAATTAAAAAAAACTTTATATAAACAATATCCTGTTTTAGTTTTGAACTCCATGGTATTAAAAATTTTAAAAAATTGTTGTTTTTTCGTAACAACATTTGTACCAATTGAGATATTTTTAAAAGTTGATTGGACGCCTTCTATGCGCAAAACACATTTTTGGCATACAAGAAAAATATTTAATGTTGCCAGCGTCGTCCATAAGGGGTTTAAGGTTAATATTTTTTGATAAAAAATGGTACGCCAGTGAATTTCTCTAAAATAATAATATTTTTTAACTTCTCATCAGTTTTAAAACAAATTTGACTTGTTTTTATTTAGTGTACGGTTTTTGCGTAAATAAATAAAAACCAATTCTCGGCATGGTCATTTCGTATCGATACGATGAAATTCTTCAGTTAAAAAAACACCTTTTTTTATTTTTAAATTCTACTTAAAAACATAAAAACATCATATAAAAATTTGTCCTAAAGGTTTTAGTTTCAATTTACAGGGTGTTAAAAATTTATAAAAATTATTTTTTTACCAACGAGCTACAAAGAGGCACAATCTCCGTGTTTGGCAGCGTTCGACATCTGTTCCTCTCCTACTTGAGTGAGCGTGCTGTAAAAAGTAAATGTGGTGTCAATTGTTTATAGCAACGATAATTGCGTAATAAAAGGTAATAATTCTTTCGACGTTGTCACGTTCAACTATCGTCAGTAAACCGACTTTGCAGACAACTGATTTTTTTTTGTGTACCATTAATTAGGGGGCACCCGTATATGTGGTAAACTTTTCGGACAAAAAAGTGACGCGTTTTCCCAGTCCAACACCCGGAGACATTTGACATTGACAGGCTCGGTTAAGGCTCCGCTTCCATATATGACGGTATGAATATTCGATGCTAGACTCGTCTAAAGTAATCCCTTTAAAATAAAGCCAATTTTATTTCTGGCCCACGGATTATCATCTAAACTTAAACCGAAAATTAATTCTAATCTAAAATTTAACCACAACGAGACACAAAAACTAATTTTTGTTTAAAATGTGTGGCAGGTACCGTAGATGAACCCTTTTAAGAGTCTTTTATAAAATAAAATGCAGATTTTATTTTTCTCTACTGGGAAAATTCCTAGTTAAATCCAATAAGTAAAACTTAATTATATTGTTACCGCAAACCAAAATTGTAAAGCAACAAATATTTTACCAATTTTTACAAATTTTCCACATTCTAATGAAAAAATGAGTCTGTATGTTTGTATTACACTAGATGTAAAAGGGTAGGTGTGTCAAAACTGAAAAAAAAAACATACAGATAAATTAATTTTAAGCAATATTGGGCGTAATTTTGTTTAACAAAAACAATACAAGGGATACTTATATTTCAATTTTCGTTTTCTGCTAATTAAAATGCTTCTTTATTATTTTTTTGTTGTTTTTTTAATTTATAATAAAATATTCTAATTAAAATCATAGATAGAAATATTTAAATATGTATTTAGCTTTAAGACAAAATAAATAGAAAATTATATTCCCTAAACCAATATTACACTACTTAAAATTCTACAAGTAAACACTTTAGCCCGTGGAGAAATCAAGTAACTTTAAGAAATATACATTTTTGGTATTGATTTCGACAGTGGAATATTGAATGTGCACTAGTAAAATAATCTTAAATATAAAAGTCTGTAGTGTTAACCTCAATATTTTATTTTATTTATTTATTTATTATTTATTTAGGCAAAATATAAGTGTTAAAACTACATGTTTATTTTTAAGTTAAGACCGCGTCCCCACCCAGGGAGACTAACGAACCCAAGATCATTAGAGTAAAGGTTGCCTCGTAAATCCTAGCCAATCAGTGCGTAGCAGTCTATTACGTCACATATGTATCGCAGCCGCTAGTTCCTTGGCACCAACGTAGCAAACAAGGACGTCTAGACAGATAATATTATGAGGGCGAAGGAGCGCGATATACAGTACTTAAAAATCAGTCAAAATTACCCTGTCTAATAATTTAGTAATAAATAAATTTGTGTTTAATTACAGTCCTACGTTAAGTAATAAATAGGTTAGGATAAAAACGGGAATTGACAGCACTAAAAGTTTTTTTTGACAATAGAAATTTTGCTTAGAATTAGTTGACTTTAGTACACAATGCATAGAATTTTACTAATAAACCATGCAGTCATGAGAGTTATTTTTTCATTAAGTGTTGTACAAAATCTGGTTCTGTTTTTAAGCCAAAAAAAAAAATAAGAGAAATTTGTATGCTTGTCGAATCAGTTAACTTATTGAATTTTAAAGTTGTATTTCAATATAGTGTGTCTTCTTACAGTGGCGTCATTTATGATTTTTTTTTAATTACAAATTTAACGAAAAAAGAGTTATTTCTAATTTTAAGTTTTGTCTTAATCTAAAAAAATTGTATCAGTCATCTACGAGGTTTGGTTAAATACGTAACTTTTGCTCAAGAGTAAAGTACCTGTATTTTCCTAATACCAAAATTTTTTGTAGAGATGTTTAGAATTAAAAAGTATTTTAAATATGTAATTTTGTTTATTTACAAAAAATATTTTTTTGCGACAACAAAAAAATTTAAGTTTGTACATGAGACCATTTCGTATCTACATTGTAACAGTAAATTAAATAGGTTTATTTATTTTGCCTTGTACAATTTATAATTATTAAAATTGTTCGTTGCACTAATATGCAAAACTTAAATTATTACCATTATCGCAAAAATATTTAAAGAAGTTTTTTCTTGTAAATAAACAAGTTTGCATATTTGAAAGGTATTTTTAATTTTAAATAACTAACAAAAACAAAATTACATTTTTGGCCAAACCTCGTAGATGACTTATACAATATCTGATGGTTGCATTTTAGGTTTTGGATCATAGAGAACTTTTATAAAGAAGAACTTTATTTTTATAAAATTAATAATAACAAAGTTCCCCCTATGACGCAAATTTACTTAGACATACTACTGTATAAAAAGAGTTAATTAAAAATTGTAGAACTTTATTAAAAATTTTAAATAATAAAACATCAGCTTAATAATTTCACAATCAAAAATAAAACACAATTAAAAGAAAAATATTTTTATTGCATAATTTGACTGGAAAAAACAATAAATACTTCTTCTTTTTTGCCTTTTTGCGGTTGCTTTTGCAAGTCGCTATATAGTAAATCATTTTACCCAAACTAAAAGTAAAAAAATACTGTAAAGATCTAGTATAATACAAAAACGTTCCGTTGTTTACCTCTTAGAGGCAGCTATTTTTAAGCCAGAAAAGAATATTTGGTTTTAATGTTGGTCCAAATGCTATTTAAAACTCCAATAAAAATAAAATTACCAAAAATCGTACAAATACATAAATTATAAGTCAAAACACAAATTATACTATTCAAAACTAACGAGCAAAATACATATATGACGTCATGCTGACGTATGGTCCGCCATGTTGCAAGGCTTACGAGTCAACCTTATCTAGTCCAATGATCTTGTAACAAACCTACCAACTGAGTGGGGTCCAAAGAGAATAGACAAGGATAGAGAAGTCAATCGCCGTTTCCGAAAAGTGGCACAATTTGAAGAAGGGTCCGCAGGATGGCTGGACATGCGCATACGCACTCCAATGTCAAAAACGGAGGTATATTCAAAACATTGATTTATTAAGTAAATATACATAAAACATTAATAAAAAGTGTGAAATGTGGTTAATACTGAAATTTCATAATAATTTAATGACTAAATATTGGTAATTTAGTGCTAATGGTGTTTTGAAATCTATTTAGGAAGTCCATTTTTTTCTTAGATTGGAATAGGTTAATGTGGAAAAATATATATAAATTTTAGGGAAATAAGAACTAAAAATGAAAATCTAAATAGAATTATTTCTTAAAACCTAAACTTTTATTGTGAAGTTACATATTTAGCATAAAGAATGGTTTTAAAATGTAAAAGAAGTGTATAATTAGTTAAGAAATATATGAAAATAGCACGCTTAAACTTACCAATCAAACAAATTATAAATTGATTTGATCCTATTTTGTTGAAAGGTATTATAGTGTATAAGTTAATATTGCTTATACTGAGAAAGCAGCGTCAGTAGGATTTCAGTTTTTCGCCATAGGCCACTGTGCTTGGTCGTATATAATATTTTGTTAAAAAATAAATCTTACATAAAGTGTTAATTTGTTTTTATTCATAAAAAAAACAACGTAAATAATTTCAAAAATAATTTATTTAAAAAACCAATAAATTTACACAAATGTTGTTTCAATAATTTATATTTATAACACAGGTCACACGTAAAATTAAACCGAATAAAACACAAAACAAATAAACAGCCACAACAATCACAAAACATCAGCCATATTGAACATATTGAAAGTCAAGAGTTTTGACATTTATAACAGCCAATAGCAAGCCGAAAAAGAACCTCTCATGCGCATGACGAGTAATCCCGCTGTGTTAAGTTAACCATCAAACCGGTTAAAGTTCGCAAGATATTTGGCTGATAGTATTGATTCAGACACAAAAATGTTACGTAAAAAGTGCGTACTGAAACAAAAAAATTATAAATAAATCCATACTTTTAACCAAGCACGTGCTTTTTAGCAACTGTAAGCAAGAATAAAAATAAAACTTTGACGAGCTCTTTCGGTCGCTGAACACAATCACAAGTGTCTACGGTTGCGCAGGACACGGCAAAGTGTAACGAACGACAGCAACTTTTAAAGAAAAACTTTAAAATTACAGCTTGAAACCTAATATATTTTTGATTTACGCAGATTTTTTTTAATACTTTATAAATCGATTTATAAAAAAACAAATATATATTTAGATTAAAAGTTCCAGACAACGTCACCCAAATTTCTAACCTACCTTGAACGGTCTCAAATATAATACGCAAAAAATGGGTATAAGGCTTTACCTTCGGAGGGCTTTTGGCACTTTAAAAGGAGTTTTTAATGTTTGTTTATTAGACTGGAAGAAAAAAAAACGACTTTTTTTTATTATCGCGAAAATGTTGTTTAAGCTGTCTAAAAGGAAAATCGAAAAGGTTTGTGCCCTTATTATTTATAATAAGAGGTCTATCGTCACAAGTAACAGTTTTTAATAATCTTTTTTTTTAATGCAAACCTTTGCAAATTGTTGTTTACATATATTTTTAAGGAGGATTAAATATCCTACAATCCATGACTTTGAGTATTGAACTATTTTAACCCGTAAGTGGTTTGACAAATTGACCTTAAAGCGTTGTCATTTTTGTAATAACTTTGAGACTGTTTACAATTAGAAAAAAATCTCTAGGTACCTTCCTGAAACCTCGTAAGGTATATGGCAATACCAAAAAGACACTAAAAAACAACACCATTCATTCAAAAAATTTATGTTTTCTAGACAAAATGTGAAAATTTTGTTAGAAATAAATGTGATTCAAAGAATATACTTTGTTTTTATTTTAATAATAAGGTCTAATATCATTTATTTTTACCTAATTTATGTAACTTAGGCAAAGTGTGAAGTGTACGAATAAATAATAAAATTAAGTTTTTGCCTTTCTCGCATTGCCGTCCCATAATCAGCTTTTGAAAAATAATGACAGCGACATTAATTAAAAAATACTTTTAAATGTTTTATAACGAGTATTTTTATCATGGCAACTTTATTTTAATTACTTATACATTGAAAGAAAATGCTCCAAACTAAGTATTTAATTAGGCAAGAAAGAAAAAGTAAATATTGAATGTTTACGGTTGGAGCTTAATTTGACCCCACGCGCCTACTTACTTTCAAAAAAGGCACGCGCTCTACCTAAGGGTTGAACAAAAACTTATTGAAAATTTCAAACAATATTTTTATTTTATAAAATGCAATGGCGTACCTTTTTTTATTAAAAATATGCATCTTACACGCCTCATGGACGACACTGGTATTTTTTTTTTCTTGTATGCCAAAAAATGTCTTCTGGTGCATAAGCGTTAACACCCCGTAATTCAAAATCTAAGACTTTTAGGGCGACCTTTTATCGCTTACAGGAGACGAAACTTGTTAACATTTGATTTACGATCAGACATTAAAAATTTCTCCGATTTGACGGGACTATTTGCTTTCAAGAGAATTTTGCTTACGTCATAGGGCAAGCGCTAGTGCCACTTTTGCTATTTTTATATTAAAAGTCTTGGCTTTTGCCATGCTTGCTTTATTTGGTAATACACTTTTTACTGGTAATACTAAGAATATCATCTAAACTTTAAGGTGATATTTGATATCAGAATCTTCTATAGTTATTGCATATGTTCATATTAAATTATCATTATATTTAATTATTTACAGGTTTTTTCTTTGTGTTTGAATCACGGAAAGAGTGACTAAACAAATCGACATCGTTGCTACGCGGTTACTACGACTTCTGACGCCATAACGCAGGCCATAGCCTCCAAGCGAGCTCGGAATACCCATCCAAGCGGGCTAGGATTGGCTATTCTCGTGGCATTTTCATGACTTGTCATGCGCCATTACTGCGGACCGATCAAATATTTTACATGCATTTTAAAAAGAATGACCTAGAATGATATTTAAATACCATGTAAGATATTTGATCGGTCCTGAGCGCTACCAAAACCTGAGAGCCTAGTGTGGTTTGACTTTTAGAAATCACGAACTAGTTAGTGCAAATCGGGTATTATCATAATCAGTCAGTTCATTTAAAAGTAAAGTATGTGTAGAATGGCGAATGCGCAGCCGAGATGTAAGGGTTGGTAAAACATCCAGTCTTTTTTAAAAGGAATGCATATTATTTTTGTATGATTAATAGGATTAGGATACTTTTAATACTATTATAATTTTGAAATAAAAGAGATTGTGATTTTCTTTGATCTAATCATTTAAAATATTCTTGAATTTTACCATGTCTAGTTAGTTACTAACTACAACATTCTTGATTTTAAATATTTTTAAATTAAGCTACCTATCCGGTTTTTATTCTATATTATTTTATTTATTTTTTAAATGTTTATTCCTTTACTTCTGTTGGTAGCTTCGTTAGCAATAAAATAAAAAAGGGGATTTATCGGTATAAAAAGGGTTAGGCGATGTCTGGGTTAATTTCCGTTCATGTTTCTTTACGTCATGTAAATGCCAATCTCCTGCGGCTTTAAAAAGAAGTTTCTATTTAAAAAATAATTACATAAGACCATCGTTAACGTCTAGATCATAAATAATCAATATCCCCACATTCTTATAAACAAAATGAAGTTTTTCTTTTGAGGAATGTGCGGTATATTTTTATATCCACGTTATAAAATGTAAAATTATACATACCCAAATCTTATTTAGAAAAGTTTTACAAGTTTATCTAAAATATTCTTATTTGGTGTTATTTTTGCTTATTTTATTATTACCTTAGAATGGCACGCCTCTGGCAATCGAAATGCACCCACGTCATTATATTATTTACAGTGTTGCCAACACAGAGGTATTTTGTAAACAAAGGCAAATTATTTTGATTTGTTTTCTTTGTCTCACACGTTAAGGTAAGCTTTTCATGTTTTGTTTTTTAATCATGGCAACAAAGCAAATGGCATTTTTTAGCATTGAAAAAACAAGTAATGTTTGGTCTGTTGTGTGAATGTCATTAGAGTTTATCGGATAAGTTGTAAAACCCTCTGTTTATACCTTTGTTCTGTGTAATCCACAAGATATAAAACCTTCATAAGTTTAAATAAGGACTTTAAATCTCTTTATACAAACATTTTTATCCTTTCTTGAAACATGAAAGTATTAGATGTTACAAAATATGTTTACTTTGATATTACAAAGTACCTACTTACAACTTTATACCAAAAGACCTGAATTTCTTTTATACCTTCTTTTCTTGTATTTATTTTTTTGATTTTGTTTTTCTTATTTTATAATTAACTGTAGTTAGATAAAATAAATGTCAGATGGTTCTCTCCCTCTTTAATAAAGAAGTAGGTAATAAATATATTTTAACCGATAACTATTGTACACACTCTTAATTCATAATTTAAATTTTGAACACATACAAATAATACAGTGTATATCTTTTTGGCTAAGAGTACCTAATTATTATATAAAAGAACTAGACAACGGAACCATGCAAACCTAGAAATGTTTGGCACTTTTTCTTAAGTCAAATTAACATGTTTCCGTGTTGCATTAAAACATGAAGTGCCACTATATAGTATAGATGTGGTTAATAAATTGAAATTTTTATCTGCAAATATACAATTTTTCCAGTGTAAATAATCGTTTGGGTCTAGAGAGAAAATACCTACCTAAGTTGTTAGATTCCTGCTATTATGTAGCGAACACTTAGATTTTCATTTTTACCTATTTTTACAGATAATCCCCACAATAACTGCGCTTTATCTGTATGGTGCTAGGTTAATTATACGAGATTTTTCTAGCAATATTGTCCCAAAGAGGCAAATAAAAAGAAGAGTTGGTTCTCCATACTAGATTTTTATCTGTGGGGTCACTAACTTTCATTTTTTTGTTTAATTGCATGTAAAAATTTGTGGTTAAGTTGTACGAGAAAAAAGTGACGCGTTCGCCCACTCCGACACCCCAAACATTTAACATTGACAGAATGGTTTTAAAGCGCCGCTTCCAAATATGGTGGTATGAAGTCCATTTCACTGATGGCCTAGGGACTAATTTAAGCGTTAAAAAAAAATAACTGTTTTACCAACGCGTGTTTAATGTGTAATAAAAACTAAATTTAAATATTTTTAAAAAAATATGTTTATAAAAAAAGTGGTTTAAGTTTTTAATCAAACATAAAATATAACACCGTAACAAGCTTAACCCCCAAAGTGTACTTGGATATTCAAAATATTTTACGAGTGCCCCATTTCCGTTTGAAATCAATAGAAAAATGTATCTCTTGTGGAGTTGTGATTTCCCAAAGGGGTATACTTTGTTCGCTTTTTGAATTTTAATAGGCTTTATACTTGACGTAAATTTTATTAAATGCATTAAGCAATTTATATAAGGTTTACACTGTTATTTTAAAACTAACTAATTAGAAGATAAACAGAAACCCTGAAAATAAACATAAAAATTAACCGACTTCTACAAAAAAAAAGGTTAAAACTAATAAATAAAATAAATACAAATATGAAGTCGGGTAATACTATATGATAAAGTATAAAAAGTTTTTGCTTATTTAGTTATTATTATTTAGCAGTTTAGCGCATATGTTATTACCACACTTTTTCATTTTTTCTTTACTTATTTACACTTTTAACTTTTAGGTGAATTTTATTTTTTTAAGTCCAATTTTTTAATGTATATTTTGTACTTTTGCTCTCTCATTTAATATTATTACTATTAAATCGATAAACATACACTAAAAAAACACTACCAGTATCTCTTTCAGGGACTACAGTAAAAGCACAGTGACCAAACTGTCACATTATAAGTTTTCAAATAAAACACACACAAAAGAACTAACAAAAATTACCTAACCCAGTAAACCTAATGTTAATGAATTAAGTTACACGTCCCTGTGCTTTTACTGTGGTCCCTTCTTTAGTCTTGTCGATACGAATACACCCCTGATATTTGAGCATATACCAGTCTAGAGGCAGCTTGGCCTTCATAAACAATGTACGGCAGAGAAAAACAATAGGTCTAGTACCTTTCTCTCTTGCGATCCTGACTTGTTTTTTTACGGGATCACCACGGAAGTGCTTCCTTTTAAATAAAAATTTAAAAGTCGATCCACAATTGACGGAAAAAGCGCGTAAGGTAATTAAAAAATCGTATTGCTGGTTTTAACACATATAATTAAAAGCTATATTTATTAAGTAGATAAAAGGCGTATTTCAAAGAGTCTGGCAGCGGATTTACCATTCTGCAAAGAAACTTTAATGACAAATAATACAGTTTATTTTAATACAACGTAAAAATTATTACTGTAACTTTTAGATATTTCCAAAACCATCAAACCTACTTTTACTAAATTTGGTATCTAAGATGGTTTCTGCATGTGGAGATAAATGACGATATCGGCACCGTTTTCAGATTTGCCAGTTTTGTGCTAAACGAATTTTTTCTTGGTTTTTTAAGGTGGATTAATTAAATTTAGTAAGTGGGTCAATTAACTAAAGTCCAAGCGCGAAATCACTCTTTCTCTGGTAAAAAAAAATAATAAAAAAAACAGAAGATATATATAAATTCAAGTGTTTTATTATTCACTTTTGTATAAATTTAACTTAAAACAAATTATTAATTAACAATAATTATTAATAATATTATTATTATTTCTGCAATTTATTACTAATTTTATTAGTTTTTCAAGTGATTCAAAGTGACGCGTATTATAAGTTTGCTTGGTTTCCATAAAACAATAATTACTTATGTTATATATTGTATAAAATTACTAAAAACGGTTTTATTTAAATTACTGTAATATTAAAAACCAATATACTGCTTGAGCAAGCAGTTTTGGTACATCGGCAAGTAATAAGATAACAAAACAAGCACTATTAGTCACGCATGTTAACATGTTGGGATTTAGTTAGATTGTCTCTTTTCCACACATTGCCTATATGTTATGTTACTTAGCTCAACCTGTATACAACTTACCTATTAGAAAAAAATGTTATGTTTTCTTTTTATTCTTTAGTTTGGCATCTTATTGTATTTCCAGAAAAAGTCCGCACCGTATGTCCAACACGATACTTTTAAAAATTAAAATATAAATGGCGTAGCGTGTACAATGTCGGTAAGTCGGTATTCTTGGTAAATAATTGTCCATTAGTCATTTTTGTTTCTCATAATTGCAGCGTCAGTCGATCAAGTTTCGCAAAATATAAGTGGTTTGATTTTATATGTGTTTGTCGGAATACAAGCAGAAATACGTAAGTTAATAATAATTTTTATTATATTTTGTTCAAATATGATCTTAATATTTGATCTAAATTTTACTGTGCGCATAAAAAAATGCCAAAAATAAAGTTCCATCAGACAGTTGAGGGTTTTAAAAAGTTTTAAAATATAACAAAAATACATAATATATTAAACCACCTTACTAAAAATAAAAATGTCGTTTTATGTTGAAAATTAAATATTTATAAATCATGATTAAACAGAGGTATATTTACTTAATAAATAATACAAAATATAACGATTTTATTAAACAAACATTATTGAAACCGATTTTTTAGATTGTATCTAAATGTAAGCCAAGTTTATTATTGTTTAGTAAATATCTATTAAAAAGTATTTGGTTTAAAAGTAACAAAAATATTAAATTGCTCTTCTTTGTTAAGAGAAATATACAAAGTTAAGACAAACATGTTTCTTTATAAAAATATACGTTTACAAGCGAATCGCGTTTATTTTTTCTAGAAGTACATTTTTACAAAACGTTAGTTAATAAAATTAAAAGGCAATAATAAATTTAACCTATAGCTAATAAAAAATTAAGTATGTATCATTTAATTTTACAGCTATTAATTTATTTGGCCAAACTTAATATTATCTCTAATTATTAAAGTAAAACTTCTAGATGGCGCTAAAATAAGATAACACCACATTTTTACTTAAAATATAACTAGTGCTAAATTTATATTTAAAAGTTTTCCTGAGGCCACGAATATTTTGAAAATTACCCCAAACCGCAAGCGAGGGGAATTTTTTAAAAATATTCGTGGCCAAGAAAAAATTCCTGGAATAATTTAAGCACGTGTGAAATTCGGTAGGAAAATTTTACACCAAGTTGGTTTTAATATATATATATATATATATATATATATATATATATATATATATATATATATATATATATATATATATATATATATATATATATATATATATATATATACATGTATAATTTTAGAGTTTATCATTGTTTATTCTTTTTATAATATATTAAACTTTATATTATTACAGTTTGTAAAAAGTTTTTTGACACACACCTTTGTTTAGTCAAAAAATAGTGGTGTGGAATTTTTAGTAAAAGTTGGTAAATGGGAATTTTTGGGCATGCGGAAAAAACGTAATATCGACAGAGTTTTAAATTTTTACCCTTCAATTAATTTTGGTGTCTTTAAATGAAATGCTCATACAGTGTGCCTACGTAAGTTTACGGCATATGGGAAACATTTTTATTATTAATTTTACGAAAAAAGTTATTCTTAATAAAAAGTTTTGCATGGTCCAAAACCTAAAATGTAATCATCAGATATCAAATTGTGTCAGTCATGTACAAGGTTTGACAAAAAATGTAATTTTTGCTCAAGAGTAAAGTACCTGTATTTTTGCTAATATCCCAAATTGTTATAAAGAAAAGACGTTTAGAATTTAAAATTACTTTTATATATGAAACTTTGTTTATTTCTTGTATTTTTGTCTAATATCGAAATTTATTATTAAAGAAAAGATGTTTAGAATTAAAAATTACTTTAAAATATTCAATTTTCTTCATTTCCATAAAAAAATTGTGCCAAAATCTAGAAAATTTAATTTTGTACATTAGTGCATTGTACTTTTTTTTGTTTTCATAACAATTAATTAAAAAAATATTTTAAACTGTCCTATGACATTTATAATTATGAAATATAGTGCACTAATGTACAAACCTAAATTTTCACCATTATCGCAGAAAAGAATAAATTATTTTTGGAAATAAACAAAATTGCATATTTAAAAGTAATTTTAAACTCTAAACATCTTTTTCTTATACCAATTTACGATATTAGCAAAAATACAGGTATTTTGCTCTTAAGAAAAAATTTCATCTTTGGCCAAACGTCGTACATGACTGACACAATTTGATATCTGATGATTGCATTTTAGGTTTTTGACCATGCTGAACTATTTATAAAGAATAACTTTTTTTCGTAAAATTAATACTGATACGCAGACAAACTGTATATTTACAGTTAAGTGGTGCAATAAGAATAGATACATTTGGTTTATTCTAACAACAATGTCGTTAAGGTTAAAAAAAATATAAAGGGTTTATTATTTAAATAAAAAAAACCAAACTTTGTTTAGTACATTGCAGTTAAAATTTGCAATAATATATTTTTAATTTTTTAGTGTATAATTTAAAAATGTATTATTTCAAACCTTAAAGTAGTGAAAACAAACTGCAATATCGAGAAAGTCTGTAAATTAAAGGTTATAATAACTAGCTGTCAATAACAGACGCTTTTGAAAGCGCTAGACTTTCTGTGACAGTTCATTTTATATGTATATGAACAGTTTATTTTAATGCATTTCCTTCAAGCGAACGCTTTGTTCTTTTGTCTAAATTTATAAAGTTAAAAACTACCTTTGCAGTCTAATGGATAAAAATATTAAAGCCAATTTTAATGTTAAAGATATTTTAAACAAAATCAATGATTGCAGATGCTTAGAAAAATATATTTATTTAAAAAAATTGAACCTACTTCAAAAAATTAGTAAAGTCAAGTAATAGCATATTGCATTAAAGTACAAACATATTTTGTTTATTTAGTTATATAACATTGAGTAGCTGAGCACATATGGTATTACTCTACTTCGTTATTTTTTTTAATTTTAGCTTTTGTATAATTTTTTAAGTCGGTTTATTTTTCTTTTAAATGTACTTTTTAATTTTTAGTTTATTAATATAACTATTAAATCAGTAAATATTTACCAAAAAACTCTATTGGAGCCTATTTTAGCGGTTAGGCTGCAGCCATGTGTCTATCGATTTATAAGCTTTTGACAGCAATGGGGGTTTAATTAAGAAATTAAAAAAAAAACTGAGCTAAAACTAACCACCGCCCGCCTTTACTCTGTCTTCGGTTTTTATTTTATTTTCTGGCAAAAGCTTATAGGTCTATACACACGGGGCTGCAGCTAATAGCTTGTAGAATACAATATATCTGTCAAAAGCTTATACATCCATACACGCAGGGCTGCAACAAATCGTTACACACAGAGCTGCTATCCGTTCGGCAAAGGGTTAATTTTATCCCAAGGTTGTTGATTTTGAATGCGTCCATAATTCTTTTTAGCCAACTTCATTCTATATTTTCTTAGCATATATCTATCCAGAGGCAGTTTTGCCGCTCGAAAAACGTACGGTAGAGAAAAAAAGAATAGGTCTAAGTACCTTTCCTTCTCGCGCTTCTAATTTTGTATTCACCGCAAAAGTGCCCTCTTTCAAATAAAATAAAAAAAAGAATGTTTAAAGTACATTCACAAAACGCCGGAGTAATCGCGTTATATACTAAAAAAAAGCTTCCTTTTACATACATTGAGTAAAAAGTTAATTAAAATATTAAACCGGTTTATATTTGTGGTTTTCTTCGTAAGTGTATGTGAGTTTGTTATATTATTTTTGTAATAATTTTCCCTAAAAAATACTTTAATTAAGTTTAAACTTTGTCTAAAGTATGGATCTTAAAACTTCTTTGTTAATTTTAAATCGTACGCCCACCCGTCCTATTTAAAATTCTGTTCACCAATCTGCCAATTTCGGGTTAAATTCTCTATTTGAATTTACAGACGCTTGCAGAAAATTAAATATAAAACAAATACCCAAAGCAAACTATAACAAGTAAAACTATGTACAGTGACCGACAAAATTTTTGCATTGCAACATATGGAAATGTTTTTCTTAAAGAAAATTATATTTTTTTTTGGCAATCACCTCTGCATGATGCAATGACCCAAAAATCCATTTAAACATAATATGTCATGTTGTCATACAAACAGGGGTGGCGGAAAATTTGAAAAATCCAAGTTGAAAAGAGAAGTTAGGTCACAAAAAGTAAAAAAACTCCAAGAGTAAAAAGTGCTGATAATTTAATTGGCTATTCCCAAATACAAAGTATAAAGCATGTATTAAATAAAACGAAGTCGTTATTAAAAAAAAATAACAAAGTTTAAATGTACCATTTTATTTATAGCTCTGGCGGATTAGCAGTAGAAATGGCCATACAAAAAATTCCTAACAGCAAACTAATAGTATGGTTTTGTGAAGTACATCATAACTTTGTAAGAAAAACACTTAGGGGGTGAAGGGACAGAGGATAAATGAAACAAAATTTTTAAATCGGCATTTTGGAAAAACTAGTCACAGCTCCCACTATACCTGTAATTCAACTTACACATTTAAAAATGTTTCTTAACTTTTCAAAATATTCAAAAATTCTTTAAAATTTCAATTTAATAAATAATACTAATTTTTAGACGAAAATAACACACTGTACGAGTTTAATGAAAAATGTCAATATTTTGTGTTTTTTTTGTAATTTTTTATTGAAAAATATATTTTGAATTGAATTTATTAAAAGTTTAGAAAAAAACGAATTAAATGAGCCCTATGCGATCCATTTTTAATGAAAAAGTTTAGTCAAAATGGCAGTTGAAAATTTTAGTTTTTTTTAAGTAAGTTTTCATTATAACGGCTGGATATTTATTGATAAAAGAATATAGTATATTGATAATAGTATAAAGTATATTTGCTTAAAATTTCAGCCTATTCACACTATTTTTATAAGAGATAAAAATTATAAACCCAAAAAAACAGTTTTTCTACCTTTCTCGAAAATGTTTAAGGTTAGGGTATATGTTTATGAGATAGGTTGTAGGTTTTGTTAATGTCGACAACAATTAAAATTTACCTTTTGTAATAGGATTTACTGTTTAGCTTGAAATTACAAAAAACCATTTTTACCCCTAAAAACCACGCTCTAACGCATTTTTTAGTTTGGAAGTGTTTTTCTCACAAAGTTATGATGCACTTAGGAAAACTGTACGACTAGTTTGCTGTAAGGTATTTTCCGCCTGGACTATTACCGAACTATCTTTACCTAACTAAATTTTATTTAAGTCAAACAGGTTTAAAATCTTTCCATGTACATTTAATTTCTAGTTTGTACGTATTTCTATATTGGTTAGTGTAATTTGCTTTTAAAAGTTTTGGTTAAGTTGCCTATATTTTTGTAAAATATAAAAAAATGGTAAACTGGTTGTCTTACTTGCTAAACTAATCAAATAATAAATGTCAAGGACATAAAAATAAATCAATAATTTGAGGGGTAATTTTTAAGTTTATTTACAAAATGTTAAAACTTGTGTTTAGTTATAAGTAAAACATTGGCTTGTACTGTCTAGTGCATAGGATTAAATTTTTTTGGCAAAATGCCCTCTGAAATAGCTGTCTGTTTACGTCTTCCAAACCCAGAACTTTACACGAGACATAGCTTTCGCCGTTCCTTAGTTACAACGTTAGCTAATGTGGGTGAATGCATAACGAATATTAAAAGACTTGAAGGTTGGAAGTCATCATCCGTTGCAGAAGGCTACCTTGAAAGCTCTTCAAGTTTTAAGACGGACTTATAAAACAAAATATTACTCCAAAATTCATCTACCTTTGAACATAGCAAAACGCACTCAAGGCCCATTGTACCGTCTTCTAGCCAGCAACCATTGTTGACACATTTGTCTCTGTTACCTGTAACGACGACCGGTTCAATTGCACCCCAACGGCAATCTTCAACTCCGCAACTTACCTACAACAACTTGCCTCTGCGATTCATTTGCAAAATGCTACCAACTGTTCTTTTACGATTAATGTTATTAATAATAAGAAGCAGTAATGGTAAAAATAAATATTATCTAATGATTGTTTAGTTTGACTTTTTCCATTCACTCGTAGAAAAAATAGCGTTCCTAACACGTGTCGAAAGTGCCTTTTCCGCAGTGGCACTTTCAGCTCTAGTTAGGAAATAAACTATAATGCGGCTCTCTAAAAATTTTTGTAGAAATAATACCAAAACAGTATAAATTTTTTTTAATTCCTTAGTTATCCAAATTCATTAATACTATTAATTTTCAATAATTTCTTTTAAATTAATTTGCAAACTGTCCAATTTTAAACCTACTGACACATAAACTAAAAGAAATCAAAGGTAATTTGACCGTTTGGTAATTTAAATTAATATTAAGGTTTATTGTGGTAGGCTATAAAACAAAACACAAATTCAAAGTGTAAAAAAGCTTTGAAGCGTTAAGAAAAGTTACTTTTTTAATACTTTATGTAGTGTACTCGAATGGAGTATGTGTGACCTTTATGTTAACAATTAAAAAAACGGCATATTTTTTAACGGTCGTAGAAAAAAAAAAATATATTTCTTAAAGCTAATTAGACTTATGGCGTAAAAAAAAATAATTTTAAAAATACTTGGAATCGTTGGGTGATTTAAACTAGGTCAGTTATCAAATCGCAAAGTGACAAAATTGACCCCTGCATCCCCGGTATGAGTCGGAAATGTGACCACTAATAATTATTAATCGACTGTACATTCCGTTACAAATTTGGCTTAGTATCAGATTATCCACTAAACGTTAACGGTTTACAAGCTGCAGTTAAATATGCACTTAATTGCTTATTGTGGTGGAACGCGGGTTCATTTTAATTTAAATGTTTCGATTTTAGCAAATATTTATTTGTTTAGTTTTAGAGCATTGTTGTGTAAAAACAAACTAAAAAGTAAGTATCTACAGGGTGAGTTTTTTTTTCATGTTTAGAACAAAGATCTCAGAAACCTCTGCAGCTACATACACGATTAAATTTCGAGAAAAACATGTGGTGTAACTCTAAATGGTTTAAATCACTTTTTGTTTTGTCAAAAAAAAACGTTTTTTTCTCTATAGCTTAGTTAATACTTATTATAATAATAAAAAAAGTGTAAATAGGACACTTGTAAAAAATTCAATTTTAATAGAAAGGTGTTATCCCATATTTAGTAGTTCATTTTTGAGCTACGATATAAAGTAGCATTTTTACATGGAAACCATAGTTAGCTATAACATTTTTAATAAGGTATTTTAAATAGCTTTTTAAAGATGTATACCAAAATAAACTTTTAATAAAAAAACGTAGTTTTAAATGAATTAAATTTTAAATTTGTGTGTTTTTCTAGTTGGCTTTGTTAAACAAGTAGGTTATATTCTATATTTATATTCTATATTTGACAGCTTTTACAATAAATATTTTAATCATCATATGCTCAGTGAATGACATTCTAATACGCCTAATACGTATGGACCGGGCCTGCTATATCAAAGCATCATAGTTCTCGTGTGGGCAACATTAGTAAGAAAGGTCCGAGAGAGAGATGGAGCTAGTTTGGGCAATAAGAGCCAGACTTGAAAGCTTTAGGATTATTTAAAATTAACCTACCTGTCATATTTTAACTTCACTCTTTTGGACGCTCTAGAGGTACACCTATAAGCTGAGCAAGTTATAACCATTGTCCAAGAATAAAAAAAATATATTTTACCATAAAACTCGAATAAATTATGCTGTCCATTAAAATAAAAATCAACGAAAATAGTCACAAATAAA